>JAPPVO010000014.1:16289106-16592153 GCA_030407325.1 Camellia japonica
AGTTGAAGCATTGAAGTGCATCCATATCGGATTGTGTGTGTGCAAGAAAACCCAGCAGATAGGCCTACTATGCCATCTGTAGTTGTGATGCTAGAAAGTGATACCGTGACACTTCCTCAACCAACACGACCAGCATTCTCCGTTGGGAGACTAACATTGAAATCAGCTCAATCCTTACCAAATGTTAACGCACTCTCTGTTAATGAGGTAACGCTTTCCAATGTGTCACCCCGGTGACTTTTACAATTATATTCTTATTTTTTTGGTTCTCTAAGCTGTGTTTGGTTGAGAGATTTGTAAAAAGATTTGGAAAATGAAAGAGAAAAAGTAGGTGAAATGTGAATAAAATATACTTATATTTCATCTAGTTTCACACACCCTTTTCCTTTCATTTTCCAAATCTCTTCTCAAATCTCCTAACCAAACACAACATAAAAGGATTCACAGACTGGCATGTTTTGAACAAAGTACTGCTATAGATTGGATTTTATTTTGTTATCGTTTTGTTCAATAATTTATTTAGTTTACCACTGGTATGGAAGCTATTGATAAAGGCATCAAAATCGGCATGCTAGGCATGAATACATATTATATTAGAGGGAACAAAATGAGAAGAAAAAAGAGGGTTTATCCTTGAGCAAAATAAGAGTTAAACTACACGAAAATACGTGTTACTTCTGAATTCATTGTATTGTTGAGGTAAGGACTGTTTGAAAATAATATTGAAGTAGTATAAATCCACCTCCATGTTTTAGTGTATGTTGTTTGATGAATTTTTATTTTTGGGATTTTCAGAATCTTGAATTCTTTTGCTGATAATCGCATTGTCTTATCAATGTCTAAAAGGAGAACACCAGTTTGGTTTCTCCATATTTTTTGTAAACCAAATTGTATGTAGCCATACACACATATTACAATGCGTAGATTTCTGTATTTATCTGCTGATTTGTATGCATCTTAGCAAGCTAAGTTAATTTGCAATTGCAAAAATCACAAGGGTGGCAACTGTAATTTTTCTAAAAACACAATGCAAAGTCAAAGGAAAAAGCCCACTTAAGTGCTGTTGATATGATATGAAAGGGCAATAATTTGGAACTTGATCTTGAGATGATGAGTACAGTAACTGTTGAAAACTAGTTCTTCATTTGATTGTTTTATTGTTTTCGTTGTATTTTCGTTTTCTGAAAATTTTAAAAATTAATTGTCGAACTGATTTCAAACACAGTCCTCAAGAATTTTATTTCGTGAAAACAACTCACATTTTAGAAATATTGAAAAGTTGTTTGTGAATTTCTGAAAACAATTTTGGCACAAAATATGAAAATGATCATAAATTTTTTCAATGTTTTGTTTCTGTAGACATGTATAAGAAAAAATAAAATAAAAATAAGAAAACAAAACACAACCAATTAGTGCTAGCTCAAGCTTTAAACCAAACAAATCTTTGGGTAAATTACACTGACCTCTGTTGAGTCTTACAAGTTCGACATAATTTTCTTGATCTTCTATAATATTTTTTTAATTTACATAATACTTGGCTCCTTTTTATTAATAATTTATTAGTCATGTAGATAAAAAAAAAATTATCATCTTTTTTACACTTAAATGTATATATATATTTTTATGTTTTCACACGATCTCTATATTAGTTTCGTTCATTATAACCTTACTAAAAAGAAAGTGAATATAATTATTCTAAAACTATTGTCGTTTTATTTGTTTTTTTTCCAAATTTCAGGAGAAATCGTTCTAATTTACTTAAAATCTTTTCATCTAGAGATTCAAAAGAAAAAATATATATTATTATCAAAGGTTGCCAAAATATATTTGACTTCCCAAGGCTAATAATAAACCTTTGTCCAAGGGCCTATAAAAAAACTTTTTGCTTAAAGACCCCAGTTGTGAAGGCAAAGAAAATTCTGTCAATTATCTAAAACATTTTGAGAAAAATCTTCTTATACAAAGACCCAGATAAAAAAAAATAAAAAAAAAAATCTTGTTTGCTAAGGCTCAATATTATAGAGTTCGAATTTGTTAAAGTTAAATATCTCACTTTAATAGGTAGAGTTGACGCATTATGGTTACTAATCTGTATCCATATCAATAATCTAAATTGTCCAACTTATATGACAAGCTAAGAAAAGCATACATGCAAAAAATTAGGTTGATCAGGCATAAATAATCACATGATCAGTCATATATATATATATATATTATAGGATAAAAGACAATTTTAGTCCCTAAAGTATGCGTTGTTTTTTGTTTTAGTCCCTTAACTTTTAATTTTGTCATTTTAATCCTCGAAGTTGTTAATTTTAGTCAATTTAGTCCTAGGTCTAATGTCCGTCTACATTGATAATATGAATATGAATAAATGAAAGTTTTGGTCCCTAAAGTATATATGCATTTCTTGTCATTTTAGTCCCTCAAATTATAAATTTTGTCATTTTGGTTCTCAAAATTGTTAATTTTAGTCAATTTAATCCTAGCTCAAATTGACAACTTTAATGACCAAAATGACAAAATTTAAAACTTGAGGGACTAAAATGACAAGAAACTCATATTTTAGGGACCAAAACTGTCTTTTACCCAAGGATAAAATATGTTTCCCATTATCAATATAAACGGCGTTAGAGATAGGACTAAATTGACTCAAATTGACAACTTTGAGGACCAAAATGACATAATTGAAACTTTTTTTTTTTTTTTAATCAGCAAAAAAAGGACTTTATTGATGATATAACAAGTGAAATTATTACATCAATAAAAAAGGAGGTGCAACAGCAACATAGCAAACTGCCACAATCCTAACTAGGTTGGCACCAGGGAAAGCTTGACCATGAGCAGGCACATCCACCAGGTTGGTGAAGAACCAACACCAAATGAAACAGGAGCAGCAAGAACCAACACCCAAAAAAAAAAAAAAATAGTAGCAGCAGAGCATACTGATACCCTAAGCTAGACCACCCAGAGTTACCATATCAGTATACAACAGGAGCCCACTGCAACAAAGCCAAAGCCAAAGACAAACCACAGCAAGGTTACATGCCCCTAGCCCCCAAACATCTACGCACCTGATGTAGATTCTCAACCACATCGTGAACAGAGTAATTCAACAAGCTAGTATTAGATTTTACCCACAGGACAATTCTAGTTTTTATTAGTTCGCATACTTCCACCAGGCAGAGCTGTTTTCCATTGAAAGCGCAATTATTCCTTAGAGTCCAAATTGACCATAACACTTCAAATGGAATAACATTCCAAATTTTAGTTTCAAGCTTATCCCATTTGAACCCTCTCCAACACACCTCTAGCATTCTAAGGGATCACCCACTGCATACCCCACCAAGATAGAATGTTTGACCAAATTTTCCAAGAAAACATGCACTGTATCGACACATGACAATCTGATTCAATAGCACACCTACAGAACACACACTCAATTGAATCTTCCTGACTGAGGCACCCAACACATTGAAGGAAGGCTCTAGACTTGATTCTACCCTTTCAAGCGAGCCATCCGAAAAATTGCACTTTTGGTGGAGAGAAATTCTGCAAAATCCACCTAGCATCCTCTATCCCCTGTGCTACATCAAAACTACTATACAATGATTTTACAATGAACACACCTGAAGATGAGGCTTTCCAAACTAAGGAGTCAATTCTTTCTGAAACCATTGGCTCATGTGTAGACAATAATACTCTAAGTCTTCCCACTTCAGCTTCCTCCCAAGCCCTCAGACCTCTTCTGAACCTAAAACTCCACCCCTCTGAACAGTTTCTCCTGTCAATCATCTGTTTAAGATTAGCCTCTTTTTCCTCTAACAGCTCAAATAACCTGGGAAACTCATCCCTCAAGATACAATTAGATGACCGATGATCCTCCCAAAAACTAATTCTCCTTCAATTCCTAACTTTGATGACAGCATTCTCCATGAAGAAGTTAAATAGATTGAAACTTAAGGGACTCAAATGACAAATCACGCATACTTTAAGAACTAAAATTGTCTTTCATCCTATATCATATCAAATAAATAGTCTATTTTTAAAGCATGTAGGCCATATAGATAAAAATGATCTAATAATATGACAATTTATGTTGGACAACTTTATTTTTTGCATAGATAATTTTCGTACTTAATTGTATAAGATGGATAGTTTAGATCACTAAACTGAGTCCAAATTATATTGATAATTCTTGGTGTACATCATCTACACAAATAATTAAGTCCATCTAATGTTCATAACCTATTCAAATCCATGCATCTATTTACAATTTTATTAAAATATTGTAAATTATGCTTAGTATCCCTATACTTCTACTAAAATTTTACTTTGGTCTATTCACTTTCAATTGTAATAATCATTCACTGCACTTTAAATCAAGTTCCAACCTCATCCTCCCATCTATCTACCATTAATAAAGCTAACGAACATTAAAACTGAACGGACAAAACTAAGATTTTGGTGAAAATATAAAGATTAAAGTGAGATTTTAATAAAAGTGTAAGAGTGGTAATTAGATAACAAAAATAACAATGTAACATATGCGTCAAATGACAAGTTTCGTCAACTTTGTTAATTGTAGATAAATGGAAGAGTGAGATTGTAACTTGAATTGAAGTGTTGGAAATTGATTGTTACATTTAAAAATAAAAGGACTAAAAAAATATTTTAATACAAGTATTGGGGTGCTAAGTGTTATTAACCAATTAAGATAGTTATATGCATATGTTGGATTAGTCAAAGTTGGTGTGCTGGGTGGGTGGGCTATGACCATCCTTAATTTGCAGCACAAACCGTGTTGCGATTTTCTGTTTCTTGTAGAGTTGGAAGGGGAACAAATCATGATGCCTATAGTTGTTCTGCTCGACAAACACAAAATAAAACCGTGCCCTCCTCTCCGGGTCACCTTACAATAACAGCGGTCTCTTCCTCTGCAAAGTCGGTGTGGTACCCAATATGTGCCAGTTTTGGCATGGACTCAGCAAGTAGTGAGATTCTAAAACAATGTCCCTTCAACAAAGAGGCAGTCATATGGTATGATCAGTGTTTGATTTCTTACTCCAACAGACCCTTTTTCTCTGCCACTGAGAAGAGTCAAGCATTTTGTGTTTGGGAGGGACAACCTGCTAGAGAGCCAGATAAATTCATTGAGGTTTTGGTCAGCATGTTTGATAATTTGAATATTGTTGCAACTTCAAATCCCTCTAGACCCATGAATGCAACCACTAATGTTAATTTTAGCAGTGTTCACTGGATGGGATGGTGAATTGTACACCTGATTTGTCAACGATGGATTGCCGAAATTGCCTCTCTGATCTGATGCTGTTGCTGCTATTCCTAACTGCACTCGTGGAAGTTGGGTACGAAGGTTTCCAAGCTGTATTGTAACGTATGAGTTGAACGGTGTCTATCACGATGCTCAGGTTGCAGCAGAAGCTTCTTCGGCCATCAGGAGGACTGACAATCGATCAAGTGGCGAGTATTTTATATTTCATGGCATACACTTCTGATTTCAGTTGCAATTGAGTTCTTGGTATGGAGGCCACAAGTTACAGTGGGAACAGGAGAGTGAAATCAAGATTAGTTGTGAGAATTTAATGGAGCCGTACAACTTAAAATTGTTAGATTTATTTTCTAGTGTGGCCCAATAGCCTACATATATCTACATGTTTTAATTTATTTGGACTCCACAATTGGATAAAGCCAATATTTGATATAAAATTCAGTAATTAGAATTTTAATATAATTACTCTTCTAAAATAAGAAGGAAACCTTAATGGATAAGAATTCTTCTGATAGACTTTATTTGGCCCTCTTCTCTCCTCTATATAAAGATGGGTGACTCTCTTTTCATATTATGAGTATTTTTCCATCACTCTAAGTTTTATAGTCATCCTAATTAAGAGAGACATAGAGAAGAATGTGAGCTAATAATTAAAGGTTCAACTATTAGGGGTATTTTCTCAACTTCTCTAATTCAATGGCTGACAAAGGTATATTCGTTTTATTCTTGAGTTGTATTGAATTCAAGATCCTGTAAAGTTTAATTCTGCATTATTATTATGGTTACATGTATTATTAAAACTTACATGTGGTATGAATCAATACACCTTTGAATAATAATATATTTATGATACTATTATTAATAAATGGTACCTTTGTTTTATTAGAGGTATTGACTTTAAAATATTATCTCAATTTGTTTATATTGATCAAACGTGTAATCACTACAAGAAAAGTGACATACAACAACGTTTATACAACATCGTTTTCAGAAAAACGCCATTTTTAGTGTTTTCCGTATTTTACATAAAAAAAAAAAGAAAAAAAAGAAAAGAAAAAAGAAACGTCACTTAACAGATCTCACTCTCTCACACTCGTATCTCCGTCATGGTCCGTCTCTCTCATTCTTACACTCATATCTCACTCTCAGACATCACTCCCTCTCACTCTCTCACACACCGCTCCTCTCTCTCGTAATCGAACATCGATCTACATTCCTCAGTCAAACATCGATCTCTGTCGCTCTAGGGCTTTGCTCTAGCTGTTCTTCATCGAACTCGAACTTGATCTCGATCTGTGCTTCATCTCAGATCAGATCATTATCATTCTTCGATTCTCTTCTTCTCTCTTCGATCTCTCTGCAAATCTCTCTCTCTAAACTCTGTTTGGATCTATCTGTGTTCGATCATGGATATGGAACGTGTGATCGAGTTTCCACACGCGGACATGGATCGTCGTCCCAGAAAAAGACCGCGCTTGGGTTGGGATGTTGCTCCTCAAACCCTTAAGGTATCAAATCTGTTCTCTAGATCTCTAATTTCATAATTTTTTTTCCTTCTCTTTTTTGGTTCTATTTTTTGCTAGATCTGGTTGAAATTAGGTACGTGGTAGATCAGGTATGAGAAAAGGTTTATGCTTTTATAAATCTGTAAATTTCATGGTAAATCGGGTTGGGAAAAAGGTTTATTATTATTATTATTATTTTTTTTTTATGTATAATCGATTTTTATGTATGATCTGTAAATTTCTGTCTTCCTTGGTGGAGATGCGAAGTTACTTGAGCTAGAAAAGCTTGTTCTCCGTCTTTACTTGAGCGTATATCTTCAAGATTGTTCGAATCCCTCTGATCTAAATCGATCTAGGGCTCAAGGTAAGGGTTTTCTGACTTGGATTCGCTAAGTTCACTAAAGATTTGTAAAATCTCATGGTTAAAACAACGATTTGGAGTATTGTGTCAACTGGTGATGGTGTAGCTGCAGAGCAAAGGTCAGATGATTACTATTTTCAGCAAACAGCTCAGTCTGTTTTGGGAAATGTAGACTGTAGAGCATCCAGTTTTACTGACTGGAACCATGGTTCACGACAGAATGTGGAGTACCCAGCCCATATGGTGTTTGATCCCCAATACCCTGGTTGGTACTACGACACAATTGCCCAAGAATGGCGGCTCTTGGAATCTTATACATCAGCTATGAATCAGCCAACCAATGTCCATCACAACCAGCAGAGTCAAGATGGGATTGTTTCGGCAGCTGACTTCTTGCCTGAAGAAAATCATAGAATTCATGGTAACTTTGATCAAGTTGGGAAGTTTGAGTCACAAGACCATAGTAGCCAAGGCAAAGTTATGGGATGGGCTGGATCCGTGAGTGATTCCAATCAGCAGCGTAGGAATAAGTGGAAAACAGCGTCACTTCCTAACAGCGGGGTTATTAGTATTAGTGATAATTATGAATTTGTTTTCTTTCTTTGTTTTGTTTATTACAAGTGAATTACCCGTGCCTGAAGGCACTCACGACACCATTTTACACCAATTAAAATCAATCACTCCCATGTAATTGACCTACCCTGTCCTCTTTCCCTCTCAATTTATACTATATATTAAGTCAAATGGTCTTTTTAACCAAGAGCCTTGTTCATGGCTTGGCCAAAAGTAGAGGTATTGGGAAATTGTTTTTAAATATTTTCTTCCCTATTATTTTTTTTAAGCCTTTGGTTTAGGTTTTTTTTGGAATCTTTTGAATTTTAACATAGCGATGATGGCTGTGTATTCAACTGGTGGATCCGACATTAACGACGCCAATGTATTCAACTACCATTAACAGGGTTCAAAAACTCGTATGGGTGGCACTATGCGTCTTAGATCAAGGAGGACTTATTTTCAGGTTGCAGATTGCTTGTCTGCAAAACTGTAAGTACACTTGGCTATAGTGGCATAGAAACTTACACATGTGCGCACACATACATATATTATGCATCTGTTGAATGTTGTTGGAGTTAGTGTAATGTAGTCAAGTACATAGAAAGATACACATGCTTCAAACAATTCTGTTTGGAATTGTTATGAAGTAAGATTTTTTAAGGGAAAATTGCACTGTCCTCTGCTGAAGTTTGGGATTCAGCTAGCTGGACCCCCTTGTTTTAAAATAGGCAGGGGCTTACCCTTCCGTCGATGACCGTTGGTGGAGTTTTAAATGTTGAGTGGGTTGACTGTATTATTGGTTTTTCCCTCAAATGAAATTAAGTTGCATTTATGACCTTACAATGCGACCTTAATGACATTGTTTATTTCCAAAATCAGTACAAGCACCAAACTTCACAACCATTTAAAGAAGAGCTTGCTTTGAAAACAACTATTATTATTCTTTTGATATCAAATGCACCCTCAGTGACCAATTCACAGAGCAGGAGTGGAAGTGAGTGCAAAAGCATGAATAGTCATTGTTTATTAGGTTTCCCATGTGTATAGATTGATGGAATTGTTCTTGTTTCATCTGATACTTGTGTGATATTTTGTACCGTCTGTTACGGTTTTTACCACTGGAACACTGATTAATGGTCATTAATATCATTAGGCTGCCATACTGACCAACAGAACATTCTGAGATACATTTGCTTTATGTTGTGTTCTAAGAAGCATAGGCACATGACATGACATGGACATACCAACACAGAAATTTTCTAAAAATGCAGGATATGACACTTGGAGGACACATGCAAAATATGTAGTTTTATATATTTATTATATGGCATGTGTAAGAGATAAGCAACTATTTTCACTTGAGAGCAGTGAACCTTGTAGGTTGTAGCATTGATTCAGTGACCAAAGGTCTGACTTTAATAGCTGGTTGAAGGACTTAAAAGTTGTGTGCATACCACATTCCACAAGGATGACTCAAAAATGAGACCTTGGGTTTATTGTTATTGTTCCTTGCACCATCTAATCTGTAGTGATTGGTTATTTTTCTTGCACCAAGTTGCACCCTCCCAACCCAATTAAATTTGTAGTCCTACTCATAAAGTAACCAATAAGCTAAACCAGTTAAGTTCTGCCCATGACATCTTTAGTTCGAGCTCTTTCATGTCATCGTGAATTTTTCTAATAAAGGTCAGAATTTTAGTCCATGTACAATTTCTAGTGTAGTTATGGTGTTTTCATTGAAAGTGCTTGACAACAAGTTCTGAGCATTATACCCTAGGCTAGGTATCTTTTATGTTTGAACTGCATCCTGTTTGGTTTGGTTTGGTTTTATCTAGTCTTTGGAATTCAAAAGTATTTTCTAGTTTAAAATTTTACAAAATTAAGGCAAGGAATGGCAAATATGAAAATAAGAGCAATGTTGACTAATCCGTAGGTGGAGACGAATTATAGTAATTTGTTTCAACTTGAAACATAAACAAAGTCAAAGGATCATCTAAAAGAGACTCTCTGAAAGACCCGATAATACAAATAAAGGATCCATTTTGACAGGAAATGGTATTTTGTTAGTGACCTTTTCAGGGCCTTGGCTTGTTACGCGAGTCTGACTTTCATATTTCTGTATGTGAAAAGAAATATAAATATCTCCATATACAAATCTCGAATGAGTACTGCGACTTCATAATTGTAACCTTCCCATGGCATATAAACTACAAATGCTCATTTCCTCAATGTTGGTCATTGACATTGCAAGTATTTCTCACAAATTCTTGTATATGAAATGTTTGTTTTAGGTAGGGCTTATAGCAGCAGCATGTGGGCAGTTGGATGCTGTCTTGAAGAAAAGTGGGACAAAGACAACTGCAATGAGCAACGGTACTTCAGCAATAAAATCTCACCAATATAGAAATGCAGACAAGACTCCCAATTGGTACTTCAGCAATAAAATCTCACCAATATGGAAATGCAGATAAGACTTTTAGATTTGACCTTATTTAGCTAATAGTGTAATTTGACCACTGAATCCTTTTGTTTTTGGGGGGAGAAGCATATTATTTTGCAGATTTAGTCAGTGCAAAAGAAATTTATTTATATTTGTTCTTTTTATATATGTTTTTTTTAAATAAGGAGAAAAGATGGCGTTTTTGAAAAAAACGTTACTAAATGTCGTGATATGATGTCAGTGTTGACTGTAATGGAAAAGATGGCGTTTTTAAAAAACGTCATTAAATGTCGTCATATGACGTCAGCTTTTACTGTGACGGTTTCCACTAACGGATGTTTGAGAATTTGCGGCGTTTTAAAAAGCGCCGGCTAAAGTCATTAGTGACGTTTAATAAACGTCATATACCTAAGACGGCGGCCGTATCCTCGACGCAAGTTATAAACGTCACTTTATCTTTTAACGGCGTTTTTAAGACTTATAGTGGCGTTTTTTAAACGTCGCTAATGCCAAAAATTCCTACAGTGAATACACCTTTTTAATTTCCGTTATGCTATTAACAATACTTATTTATTAAAGGTACTACTATTGTTTTTTGTTTTATTAAAGGTATTGACCTTATTTGTAGTCTACCAATTACAAATTGTCTGTAATTGACCTTATTGTAGTCTACAGATTACAAATTATCTGTAATACACCTTATTTGTAATCTACCGATGACAAAATATCTGATTAAAAGTGATTTTAGATTTCGTTGAATCATTCAGTCTATTAAATAAATATTTATTTGATATCATAATATAATTTTATGATATTAAATATTAAATATTGAAGAGGTTGATTCATATTAGGTGTAATTCTTATTAACCATTATATGAGATATTCATGATTGTCATATTGCATAATTTGAATTATATATATTCATGCTCATCTAGAGTTATTATTATTATCATATTGGTAATTGCAATCACATAAAAGAATTTTTTGGAAATCAAAATAGTGATTGAATTAATGATAATTAAATAATTCAAATTAATGAATAGAGAATATTGTTGATTAGTTCCGTATTTATAAGCTTTACTAATTTAATAGCTGAAAGTGGTCTAGATTTGCAAAATTTATGAATATAGAACTACATAAAAGAATTGTTAAAAGGGTAATATTAAGGTCGATAATATTCTCAATTGCAGTTATAATTAGGAGATTGAGACTAGCCCAAAGGAGAGTCACTTTCAAATAATTATGAACTGGGTAGGGTAATGTAACTTATGTAATTTAACAGATTAGAATTAAATACCCAAAGGTAACATGACTAACTGAAAAATTGCATAAATTACTTTAGACCTACATAAGTGATTCTTGACAAGTGGACAATAGATATACCTAACTTTTGCCCAAATGAAAGACTTATGTGATATCAATAGTTCATCATAATTCTCAAAGCTTTAATATGTATATTGTTCTATCTTATTTCAGTGATAGTTCCCACCTCATTGCACTCTCTTGCATTGGGCGTCCCTCTATTTACTGGCTCGAATTTTTCGGAATGGTATGAACATGTTCAGTTTACACTGGGTGTGTTAGACCTCGATATGGCATTGCTTGAAGATAAACCTGCATACATTAATAAATATAGTACTGCAGAACAAGTTGCCCTTTCTAAATCTTGGAAAAGGTCCAATAGACTCAGTTTGATGTTCATGAAGATGACCATTGCAAATAACATCAAGACCTCCTTACCTCAAACTATTAATGCATTGGAATACTTAAAGGCTGTTGAAGATCGATTTAGATCTGCTGACAAGTCACTTGCTGGCACTATTATGGCTGAATTGACAACAATGAAATATGATGGCAACCGAGGAGTTTAGGATCACATCCTCAATATGGCTGACAAAGCTACAAAGCTTAAAACTTTAGGGATGCAAGTTGATGAACTTTCCTCGTGCAGTTTATTCTCAACTCACTTCCATCATAGTTCGGCACATTCAAAATTCACTATAACACCAATAAAGATAAGTGGAGTTTGAATGAGCTTACTAATATGTGTGTTCAGGAGGAAGTGAGGTTGAGAGAGGAAGGGCATCAAACTGCATTGGCTGTAACTCATGGAGCTATAAAGAAAAAGAAGGGTAAGTTTGTAAAATCAAAGAAAAATCCACCCAAGAAAAAGAATGAACCTGGGGAAGAAAATCAGGCTCAGAATGGTTTTACTATCAAGTGCTACTTTTGTGGCAAGAAAGGACATGTGAAGAAAGATTGCAGTAAGCGAAAGGCTTGGTTCGAAAAGAAAGGGATACCTCTCAACCAGGAAATCGAAGAAAAGTGAAAATTTGTCTATATGGGGAACCGTCTCAAAGCTGAAGTCGTAACTGTAAGAACCTACCGACTGATCTTAGAGATAGGTGTTCAGATGGATCTAGAAGACACTTTTTATGTTCCTTCAATTTCTAGGAATTTAGTTTCGTTATCCAAATTAGATCGTGTTGGATATTCAATTTTATTTAGTTGTGGAAAACCAATTTAATGTTTAATTCAATAATGATTGGTTCTGGTAATTTATGTAATGGTTTATATAAAATTACCTTAAATCATGAGTTTGCACAATCATTAGTAACTCTACATTCGAATATTGGTTTAAAACATGGTCTAATTAATGATAAATCATCAATCTTGTGGCATAGACAGTTGGGGCATATCTCTAGAAATAGAATTAAAAAATTGGTGAAGAATAGGATTTTGGAATACCTAGACTTCACTGATTTTGAGATATGTGTGGATTGCATTAAAGGAAAGCAAACCAAACACACCAAGAAAGGTGCCACAAGAAGTAATGAGCTTCTTGAGATAATTCATACAAATATTTGTGGGCCACTAAATATCCCATGTCTTAGTGGTGAAAAATATTTTATCACATTTATAGATGACTTCTCACGTTATGGATATGTGTATCTAATTCATAAAAAGTCTCAGGCTGTTGACATCCTTGAGGTGTACATAGCTGAAGTCGAGAAACAATTAGATAGAAAGGTTAAAATAGTGAGATCAGATAGGGGTGGTGAGTATTATGGTAAATATGATGAGTCAGGCCAAAATCCTGACCCATTTGCCAAATTCTTAGAAAAGAAAGGCATCCATGCTCAATATACAATACCTGGTATGCCACAACAAAATGGAGTTGCTGAAAGGCGTAATCGTACACTTAAAGATATGGTTAGGAGTATGTTAAGTTACTCAATTGTACTCATTTCACTGTGGGGTGAAGTTTTAAAGACTGCAATGTATATCTTAAATAGGGTTCCTAGTAAGGCGATCCCAACAACTCCTTTTGAGTTGTGGACTGGTAGGAAACCTACACTACAACAAAAATGACTTTTTACGACACCACATCAACGGCATACAATAAATGCACGTCGTAGTTTCTCACTTCTACGGCTTGCTTTTTTTGCACGTCGTAAATACTTTTCTAACCACGGTGTGTCTATTACGTAGGCCGTGAATGATAATAACGATGATTTTTTACGGCTTGTAATGCACGCCGTAAATAATAAAACTTTCTACGACGTGCATATGGCGTGCCGTTAATACATCGATTATACACGATGCACATACGCCAGCCGTGAAAAGTGAATATTTTTCACGATGCACACAATGTCCGCCGTTAAAAATATTATATTTTTTACGATGCGCATATCACCGGCCGTTAAAAGTATTATCTTTTTACAACGCACAATGCACGTCATGAATTGTATGTTAAAAAAATAAAGGCGCTAAAATAAAATTTTGTGGCGCCATTTCGCCAAAAAAAAATAATATATACACGCTACTCTCTCTGTGTCCTCTGCCTCTCATTTACCCCTTCTCTTTCGTCTCTCTCCTCTTGCAACCATCACCATCGGGATGCCACCGACCGTCGACCATCTCTCCTCTTGCCATCATTCTCTCTCGACGAACTACCGACCACCTCACCTCTCCTCTCACCTCCTCTTTTTTTATTTATTTATAATAATCGTGTATTTGTATAGCTGTGTAAAAACCCTAGGTCATGTCTCCGTCTTCTCCAATTTAACCTTGGGTTTGATTTTGATTCGATTAGTGTTTTGATTTTTCAGATTAGACAGAGAACAGAGAGAGACAGAGGGAGAGAGAGAATGGACGATAGCTGTGCGTTGTGCACCCTCCATCGTCACCACCGTCGTCCTCAATTTCCCTCCCCTTCCACCTCTATCGCGTTTCGTCTTCCTCTTCATCCCATCCAGGGTGCGAAGGCCACTGTCACGCAGAGATCTGCAACACAAAGCGATCTCAACCATGGCGGCTTCAGATCCAGGCTCCACAGAAACTAACCATCGGTGAAGATCTCACCAGACGAGAGGCTTGTGCTCAAGGTTACTCTGATAACGCCGAAAAGGCCATTACCTGAACCATCATCGTTACTCTCATTGAAAAGGTACCGTGTATATATATATATATATATCCACATTATATGCTTTTTTGTTAAATCATCGATTGTTGATGCTTATGGTCATTGAGATTTTTCGACTCAAAGTTGCCAAGATGAAGGTAAGAAGATTTCCTCATTTTATATTGATTGTTATTTCTGTTTGGGTGCCAAGAAAATGCAGGAAAAATTAATCAAACTATAGAAATTTTGAGTATTGGTGTTTCATTATATGGATTCAGTTAAAATGAGTCTACCTTTGGTTTTTTGGGTTGGTTAGTTTAGTTTGATTTTGGGGAAAAATCAAAGAAATAGCAAAACTGTTCTGCTTTTTGACCATTGAATTGCAGAACTGACTATTTATTTGTCCCATTATAAAATCCATTGCCTTAAAACAGAGGGTTAGCATTGGTGTGATATCACCATACAATGCTCAAGTTATTGCAATTCAAGAGAAACTTGGAACAACATACAGTACAGATGTAGATAGTGACTTCTTTGCGAGTGTTCACTCAGTTAATGGGTTTCAAGGTGGTGAGGAGGATGTGATAATTATTTCAACTATCAGAAATAATGGGAATGGGGCTATAGGTCAAAGAGTCAATGTGGCTCCCACTAGAGTCAATATGTTAAGACATTAGTGATACGTTAATGGGCATCAGTGATGTGGTTGTTACAAATTATTGGAGTAAGTAGGTCTTAGTATTGTCTTAATGGTAGATAGTCAAGAGTTAGTTTTAGGATATTATATACAACCATGTAATCTATCTATTGGTGGAATGAGAATGTAATGAGAGAAATATGAGTGAAAGTTCTTCCCCAATTTTCTTCCAAGTTGTTTTAAGGTGTTTGTTATAGCCTTTTATTTCCAACAAAGCATATTCATTTCATTTTTTCTATCAAGTGATTGTCTTGTTTAACTATAACATTGTGATGTGAATTTCCAACAGCGGCCTTGATGCATGAATTGTTCTTTATTTTGTCAACTCAACTCTACTCGAATATTCTCTTAGGATGCTATTTTTTCCACATTATTAGTGTTTTGGAATATTCTTATTATTTATTTTCCTTAATCATAAGTTGATATCTTTGTTTGTGAACGTTGATTTCAGTTGAATGTGCACCTTGCCTTTTTCTCTTTTTTTCCAGGTAACTTTCTTACGCTTATTCAGCTAGGTGGGGCATTGTTTTATGAAATTTATTATTTATTTTAAAAATTACCAGTTGGGTAATACTGTCCAAAATTTATGCTGCAAAAATAATCATGATTTTACATGACAAGAAAAAGTCTAATGTTTCCCAGTTATACTTTCTCTCTTTCTTTCTTCCTTCATTACTTCTTTCCTTTCTTTTCTTTTTTTCCTGCTCATTGTTACTTGGATAATGTCTTTTATCTAAAACATGAACCTTTTCAGCTATCACTTTCTTATCATTTATTTGAACATATGCGGAGGTTTGCATAGTTTATGTCCTAGAACTTTTATGGTTGCAGGTTGCCTTGCTTGAAGAATTCAATGGAGCCATGTGGTTTGAAAAAAGTAATGGACTTCAATTAGGCCCTCTTAAGAACTTTGTATGCCTTTGTATGCCTGCATTTAACTATAGGCTCTTATTAAATTCCTCTTTCATACAAGTGATGCTCATGTTGTCATAAAGTGAAGCTCTTTCTGGCCTTGGGAGTTTGTATTGGTTATATGGTTCTTGCTTCATTGCAGATGTGTTTTGGGGAGAAGTTGATCTTTCCAAATTGTTTTATTCATGGAATGAGTTTACTGAAAAAGGGTGTTGAAATGAATTGGTGGTCTCATCCATCTTAACTTTCTTTGTATGTTGGTATGTATGCTTACTTGATTCTTGATCATGATTTACTTCTAGTATCATATAGATAGGAAGAGTTATGATTACTTTGCCCCAAGCTACTTATTTCTTCATTCCAATTTTTTAGTGGCTAAGATACGTTGGTATATACATGTATTTTTTTGATGAGGCAGTTAATGTTATATTTCATTTTCTTACTTGTAACAAAAAATCTGCATAAACTTTTTAAAAAAATCCCCACCTGTTTTTTAGGCAAGGTTGCATTCTTGGCTGTTCTTCAGAGACACACAAGCCTATCAAAATTTCAGTTTATATTATATACTATATCTTTTGTTTTAGTTTTTTTCTGCGCCAAAACAGAGGTGCTCTTTGTTTCTCAAGAATTTTCTGCTTGGTTGTTTCTCAGGTATCTCCTTTGTACAGTGAGATCTGTGTGCATCAAGTCTAAGAAAGCCCTGCAAAGGATGTCCTTAAGGATCTCGTGGAAATGTGTCGTGGCATACAACACCCTGTACGTGGGCTTTTCTTAAGGAGTTATCTTTCTCAAATCAGAAGGGATAAATTGCCAGATATTGGTTCTGAGTATGAAGGGTAAGGAAATTAGTTTTTCTGCTTCATTACAAATTTAGGTGGAAGGATTTTTTAATTTTGGGGTTGAATGGATGCAAATTTTGGTGGTTCAGATAAAAGGAAATATGCTTTTCTAAGATCATTGTGGCAGGATGAACATTGTCTTGTTCACTACTAAATTGTTTGGAGTCAGATTATTTCCCAGCATAGCTGAAATGGATTGGCAAGACTATTTACCTTTGTGTTTTTTAGAGCACCAAAATTAAGTGGCTAATTATTGTATTATTGAGTGTAGTTAATGCCATTTTTGCTTTCATATATGATGGAGAGAAAATGTTTCATTTTGTGATTCAGTCAGCTACAAGAAAGGAAATAAATGGGCAATCCTGTGTTCATGATGATTCAGTATCATGGTTGTTTCTTGCATTTTGTTATTCTTCATGAATGATATCTTTGTTGGTTGATAGTAAAATCCTGTTTTATGTTCTTAATCTGGAATGATTTCACTGGTTAGAGAGTGCACACTACTACAAAAATAGTTAAAGATCACACTTTAACAAATGAAAATATCTCACTTTTATTAAAAGTGATAAAAAAAAATTAGATTGATATTTTAATCACATTTAACTTGAGGGAGTGTGATAATATTTATTTTTAATCTCACTTTTTAAAGTGTGATTATATCTTCTTTTTTTAATCACACTTTCTAAATAAGTGTGATTGTATGTATTTTTTTAATTTTAATTTTATATAAAATAAATTTCTATTCTCTGATCCGTAAAAATTCAAACCGCTATGACATTTTTTTTTCTTCTATTGCGCAGTAGAGCAACCCACACACACAACACAACACAACACAATTCGATTCATTCTTTTTGAGATTCCCAAACCTATCACTCACTCCTCTCTCTCCAAACCCTAACCCTACATCCTTTGATCGGCAGCGACTATAAGCAGCAGCGAGCAGCTAGCAGCAGTGGCCTACAGCAGCGGTGAGTGTCACGACCCAAACCCGGCCCTATGGGTTTAGCACCGTAACCGGCCAGTAATCCGTGATTACCGAAGGCCTGCTTAACAGTAATACAGTATAACAGAGTTCAGGGCCTGGCGGAAGCCAATACAGTAAGTAACTAGTGTCCATTGAGCTGTGAAAATCTGTATGCCAAAAACATTTTCCATGCATTCATACAGTTCAAAACAGTACGGTCTATATACAGTCTACACAATCACATTCAAACATTCAGTACGGGGACCTAGTCCCTAGATAACAGTGCAGTAAAACAGTAGACGGTCTATACAGTAGTACAAAACAGTAAGGAGACCGATGGGGGACACAAAAACACCCCAAGCCATAGCATGGCAACAAGGAACCTCGCGGTGAGGCACATAGGCTGGCTTGACAAAACTGGGGACCAACCCACGCTCCTAGCTCTGGTCTGGCTGCTGAGAACCTACATATATATATAAACAGTGAGCTAAAGCCCAGTGATTAACATAATGTATAAAGAGGTTAAGAATGTAATGTCCTTACAGTAATGAAAACAGTTCATTAAACAGTATTTCAGTCTTTCAGTCAGAACAGTTATACAATCATATGTGGTACATCCATTAGCATAACAGTAAACAGTAGGTCTTTAAGACCGAACAGTAATGATGGCCAGTCATTCAGTAAACAGTATGGTTCCACAAGGGAACCGACAGAGATCTCTGTAACAGTACAGTCAGTAACAGTGGGTGCTAAGGATGCCACAGTACAGTTCAGAAATAAAGGACATACATTCATTCAGTAAATAATTACATTTCAGTAAACGGTTCAGTTGCAGTTCCATTCAGTAGACAGTTCAGAAGATAATTAGATAACCATTTTTGAACATATCTTTATACAATTGTTACTCACAGAGATTGGGCTAGTAGCAGCTAGAGCGCGTCCCCGAGAGCCAACCCTAAACAGTTAACAAATAGAACACACACTAAGTTTCACAGTCGGGAAGGATGATAATTAAATCCCTAAATTTCCTCGGTGTGGTTCTATGTCTAAATCCTCATTAAGATGTCTTAAACTAGGCCTAAGAATGCCTAGGATGAGATGAGGATGCAAAAATACAGTTGGAAGGCATTTTTCAAAAGTTGCTGAAAACAGGGGTCTCGCTCGAGCGAGCCTTCCTTCGCTCGAGCGAGGTTGCAAAATCAAAGGCTTCGCTCGAGCGAACAATCCTTCGTTCGAGCGGTCTGATGAAACAGTAAAAGTACTGGTTGCTGGATTTTTACGCGCGATACCACGCTCAATGCTCGCTCGAGCGGAGCCTCGAATACAGGTGCTCGCTCGAGCGAGGAATCCTTCGCTCGAGCGAGGAAGCCAAATCTGGAATTTCCAGATTTGTCTCCCAAGTTCGAACCAAGTATTCAACAACCCAAAACTCAACCTCTTGGGCCCAAATTCTAGAAAACACATCTATATTCAATATGCAACAAGTTCCAAAAGCCAATTTACACATGCAAGGGCCAAGAGTTGGTCAATTAAAGCCATTTTTCAAACCCATTTCAAGAACAATCTCAAAACATGCAATGCATGAACTTTAAACCAAAATCAAGCTTCAATTCTTGCTCTAGTGAGCTCAATAGTTGGAAAACAAAATGAAAACATGGACTTTGATAGAAACATGGGCATGCATGTACAATCTACCATGAATTCAACTCAAAATGCACCAATTCAAGCATGCATGCATCAATGGAGTTCCAATTCAACATTTATGAATTAAATCATGACTTAACTTCTCTAGAATCATGATACATGTAAAATGGGACTCAAAGACAACAAGAATAAGATGGATTTCCTTACCTAAGTCTTGTATTAAAGGTTGGGAAGCTAGATTATGCAATTACTCTTTCAAAATTACAAGTCTTCAAGCAAAACCTCAAGAGCAAGCCAATACACAAGATGAAATTACTCTCACTCTAACTCTCTTCTTGGTCGGTTGTAGGCCACAAGAATGGCTGAGCAATGTGTTTTAATTGAAGTGTGATGAAGTTCAACAATGTGAATAAACAAGGCCCCACTCAATGGCAAAGTGGTAATTACGTCAAACTCTTTAATTGGCTCTAATTAATCTAATTTAATCATTCCTAAACAATTTTCAGATAAATATACCATTAAATCACGAATATTCTACTGATCTCAAAACTCTAAACGGTTTCTAATTCGGCCGCCGATAAGGCCTTCAATTAGCAGTTTAAACATACGAATTCAAACAGACACTCAATCAATCAAACAGATGCAATATGCAATTCAACAAATAAACTTATTCAATTTCAGTTTCGATTTCAATCAGTTTATTCAGTACTTCAGTTAATTCAATTATCAGTCATTATCAGGTCAATTTAGCAGTAATCAGTATGTAATTCAGTGGTTTATCGATAATCAGTACGAGGGTTGTTACAGTCTCCCCTCCTTATAAGGAGTTTAGTCCTCTAAACTCGGGTTACCTTCATTCTGGAAGAAAACAGGATTCAGCGGGAACAAATCAGGTTATCGCCTAGCCATGTCATCTTCCCTTTCCCAAGTGGCATACACACCACCATGGTTCTGCCAATCAACTTTCACTAGCGGGATCTCTTTGTTCCTCAGTTTCTTGATCCGTCTGTTCACAATCTGTATAGGCCGTTCCTCGTAAGTGTAGTCATCACTCAACACTATTCGAGTAGGCTCAATCACATGGAAAGGATCCCGGAGATAATCTCTCAACATCGAAATGTGGAAGACGTTATGCATATGCTCCATTTCAGGAGGAAGCGCAACTTGATACGCCACCGGATTGATTTTCTCAATAATCTGATACGGTCCGACATACCGCGGCGCTAACTTGCCTTTGACTCCAAAACGAGTCTGGCCTTTCATTGGTGTCACTTTCACAAAAACGTGATCACCCACTTCATACTCTCTGTCCCGTCTTCTGACATCTGCATAACTCTTCTGTCTACTCTGTGCAGTCTCTGCTGTATCAGTTTGATCTTTTCAGTCGTCTCATACACAATTTCGGGCCCAAGCAAAGGCCCATCTCCAACTTCTGCCCAGCAAATTGGAGATCTACACTTTCTGCCATACAACGCCTCGAAAGGCGCCATACCAATACTCGAATGGTAGCTGTTGTTGTAGGCGAATTCAGCCAATGGCAAATGACTTTCCCAGTTTCCTTGGAAATCAAGGACACACATTCTCAGCAGATCCTCTAAAGTTTGGATGGTCCTTTCTGACTGTCCATCTGTCTGAGGATGATAGGCACTACTCAGCCTCAATTCGGTACCCAATGCAGTCTGTAGGCTTTGCCAGAACCTCGATGTAAACTTCGAATCCCTGTCAGAAACAATAGACACAGGCACTCCGTGCAATCTAACAATTTCATCAATGTAGATAACAGCCAATTTATCCGCATTATAGATTGTCTTGACAGGTAAGAAGTGTGCAGATTTAGTCAGTCTATCAACAATAACCCAAATTGAATCCATACCTTTTCTGGAGCGAGGTAATCCAACGATAAAATCCATCGTGATATGCTCCCATTTCCACTCTGGTATGGGTAAGGGTTGCAGTAATCCGGCAGGTCGTTGATGTTCAGCTTTAACTTGTTGGCAATGAAGACACTTGGACACAAAGTCGGCAATTTCTTTCTTCATTCCTGGCCACCAGAAATTCTGTTTCAGATCTTGGTACATTTTTGTATTCCCCGGGTGGATAGACAATTTTGAGTTGTGGCCCTCTTGCAGCACTCTTCTTTTCAATTCAGTGTCATTTGGTACACACAGTCTATCTTGAAATTTCAGTACATTGTTGTCAAATTTGAACCCCGGTCTCGGTTTTGAATCTCTCTCTTCGATGATTTTCTTCAAGTAATCATCCAGTTGTTGTTTCTCCTTAATCTCTTCAATCAATGCTGGTTGGGCAGTAATGGCAGCTAAGGTTCCACCTTGTTCTTTCAAAACAATTTCAATCTCCGACCTTTCAAGGTCACAAAGCAACTCCTTCTGTCCAGTTAGCAAACAGGCTAAGTTCCCAATCGATTTTCGGCTCAAAGCATCGGCAACAGTGTTGGCTTTTCCCGGATGGTACAGAATCTGTAGGTCATAGTCTTTGATCAGTTCAAGCCATCTCCGCTGTCTCATATTCAGTTCTTTCTGTGTGAAGAAGTATTTCAAACTCTTGTGGTCGGTGTATACTTCACATGTTGCCCCATACAAATAGTGACGCCAAATTTTCAATGCAAATACCACCGCAGCAAGCTCCAGATCATGGGTTGGGTAATTCTTTTCATGCGGTCTCAACTGTCGGGAAGCATAAGCAATAACTCTCCCATTCTGCATCAAAACACATCCCAAACCCTTATGAGAAGCATCACTAAAAACAGTGTAACCATCTGTACCTGAGGGTAGAGTAAGGATCGGTGCAGTCACAAGTCGGGTTTTCAATTCTTGGAATGCTGATTCCCTCTGATCAGTCCAGTCAAATGATATCCCCTTCTGTGTCAACTGAGTCAGTGGTAAGGCAATCTTGGAGAAATCTTTGACAAATCTTCTGTAATATCCAGCCAATCCCAAAAAGCTTCGGACTTCAGTCACATTTGTTGGTCTAGGCCAGTTTACTACAGCTTCAATTTTCTGCGGATCAACAGAAATTCCATTTTTGCTAACAACATGCCCCAAAAACATAACATGATCAAGCCAAAACTCACATTTAGACAGTTTAGCATACAGTTTCTGTTCTCTTAAGGTCTGCAGGGCAAGTCTTAGATGGTGTTCATGTTCTTCAACAGTCTTAGAATAAATCAGTATGTCATCAATAAAGACCACGATGAAATCATCAAGGTATGGTTTAAAAATTCTGTTCATAAGGTCCATAAACGCAGCA
The DNA here is from genome assembly GCA_030407325.1 of Camellia japonica. Taxonomy (NCBI): domain Eukaryota; kingdom Viridiplantae; phylum Streptophyta; class Magnoliopsida; order Ericales; family Theaceae; genus Camellia; species Camellia japonica. The sequence continues at coordinate 16,311,986 of JAPPVO010000014.1, forward strand.
GGGGCATTCGTGACTCCGAATGGCATAACTAAAAATTCATAATGGCCATACCTCGTTCTAAAAGCAGTCTTACCAATGTCTTCTGGTTTAACTTTCACTTGGTGATATCCCGATCTGAGATCAATCTTGGAAAACACCTGTGCACCCTGTAACTGATCAAATAAATCATCAATACGTGGCAATGGGTATTTATTTTTCACAGTTACCTTGTTCAATTCACGGTAGTCAATACACAGTCTCAGTGAGCCATCTTTCTTCTTTACAAACAAAACAGGTGCACCCCACGGTGAAGTACTGGGTCTGATAAACTTCTTGTCTAACAGTTCCTGCAATTGTACTTTCAACTCCTTCAGTTCAGTTGGAGCCATTCTGTAAGGAGCTTTAGATATTGGTTGTGTACCCGGAACTACATCAACGGTGAATTCAATCTCCCTGTCAATCAAATCCCCTGGTAGATCGTCTGGAAATACATCTGGGAATTCTCTAACTATAGGAATGCAATTCACATCAGTTTTAACACTATCATCAGTAGGCACAGTCAGTACAGAACACAGATATCCTTTACACCCCTTTCTAATCAGTTTAACAGCTTTCACAAAAGAAATCAGATATGGAGGAGGCACTACTCCAACCCCATCAAATGTAAATTCAGGTAAACCCGGTGGACGGAAAACAACTTGTTTGGTCACACAATCGATAGTAGCATGATATTTTTGTAACCAATCCATCCCCAATATTACATCAAAATGATCAATGTTCAATGGCAGTAAATCAATAAACAGATGCATATCCCCAACAATAATCTCACAAGCAGGATACATGTATGCCCATGTCATGGATCCCCCAACAGGTGATGATACAGCTAGCAGATAGTTCATGGGTTCTAAGGGTCTATTCAATTTACGCGAAAAAGCATGCGATACATACGAATGTGTAGACCCCGAATCAATCAACACATATGCATTTTGAGCACAGATAGAGAGGATACCTGACACAACAGTCTCAGTGTTTTGCACGTCTCCCGGTACTAGGGCAAACACTCGGCCCTGCCTCATAGGCTCTTTCCCGGTAGCTTTGGGGTTAGGCTTCGGTGCTACATTTGATGCTGTTGCGTTCGGTGTAGCTTTACCACTAACTGGTGGAGCAGAAGGGCAGTCTTTAATTCTGTGGCCCACCTTGCCACACCTGAAACAAGCTCCAGAAATCTGATAGCAAACCCCTTTGTGCTTGTTGCCACATATGGAGCAGGGTGGAGTAAATCCACTCCCTTGGCTGGGGCTAGTCGTCGACCCCGTATTCTGTTTCTTATTTGCTGGGTTATGCTTGCCTTTCTTGAATTTGAAACTCTGCCTTTTACCTTGCCACTCAGTTGTTGGTGTTTCAGATTGTTTCACTGCTGCAATATTCGTCTCGGCCATCAACGCCCGGTCGAGAACACCCACAAAAGTCGGTAGTTTCAAAACATTTATTCGGTCTTGTATAGCAACACTAAGGCCTCCTTCAAACCTTCTGGCCTTCTTATAATCGGTGTCCACCATGTGTGGTGCATACCTAGCAAGTTCGGTGAATTTCTTCTCATACTCGGCAACAGACATCTTGCCCTGTCTCAGTTGTTCAAACTCCGTTACTTTTCTGTCCCTGATGCACTGGGGAAAATACTTTTCAAAGAAGGACTCCTTGAACTGAGCCCAAGTCATAATGGTATTTGCATCGCGGGTCAACATCCACCACCTTCTTGCTTCTTCTTGTAAGGTGAAAGTTGCTAGTAACACTTTGTTTGCCTCGGAACACGGGAACATCTCAAACAATTTTTCTGTTTCAAGCACCCAAGCTTCAGCCTTCAATGGTTCAAGGCCTCCCTGAAAGGATGGCGGTTTCAGTTTGCTGAATTTCTGGGTAAGAGCAATAATATCCCCCTCATTTGCATTCACATTTTGCACATTCTGTTCCGGCTGTACCGGAGGAGGAGGTGGGGGCTGCGGATTCTGTTGTTGATCTAGTCTTTCAATTATCAGTCCCATCATTAGTTCAAGTCTGGCCATTCTAGCTTCAGAGGATGATGGTTCAGTTTCATTTGCAGTGTTTGCGTTATCCATTTCACTATAAGCAGTTATAACAGTTATCATGATAAGCGGTTATATAATTAAACAGTTTAACATTCTAACATATATTCAGTCAGTCATAAGCACACACTTTTCAAATTCATGAGATGCCCTAATTGCTTTTCTAGGACACCCTATAGCTCATTTGGACACGTGTGTGCGGTATAACTCGTGGTTAAGTATCGCTCTGATACCACTCTGTCACGACCCAAACCCGGCCCTATGGGTTTAGCACCGTAACCGGCCAGTAATCCGTGATTACCGAAGGCCTGCTTAACAGTAATACAGTATAACAGAGTTCAGGGCCTAGCGGAAGCCAATACAGTAAGTAACTAGTGTCCATTGAGCTGTGAAAATCTGTATGCCAAAAACATTTTCCATGCATTCATACAGTTCAAAACAGTACGGTCTATATACAGTCTATACAATCACATACAAACATTCAGTACGGGGACCTAGTCCCTAGATAACAGTGCAGTAAAACAGTAGACGGTCTATACAGTAGTACAAAACAATAAGGAAACCGATGGGGGACACAAAAACACCCCAAGCCATAGCATGGCAACACGGAACCTCGCGGTGAGGCACATAGGCTGGCTTGACAAAACTGGGGACCAACCCACGCTCCTAGCTCTGGTCTGGCTGCTGAGAACCTACATATATATATAAACAGTGAGCTAAAGCCCAGTGATTAACATAATGTATAAAGAGGTTAAGAATGTAATGTCCTTACAGTAATGAAAACAGTTCATTAAACAGTATTTCAGTCTTTCAGTCAGAACAGTTATACAATCATATGTGGTACATCCATTAGCATAACAGTAAACAGTAGGTCTTTAAGACCGAACAGTAATGATGGCCAGTCATTCAGTAAACAGTATGGTTCCACAAGGGAACCGACAGAGATCTCTGTAACAGTACAGTCAGTAACAGTGGGTGCTAAGGATGCCACAGTACAGTTCAGAAATAAAGGACATACATTCATTCAGTAAATAATTACATTTCAGTAAACGGTTCAGTTGCAGTTCCATTCAGTAGACAGTTCAGAAGATAATTAGATAACCATTTTTGAACATATCTTTATACAATTGTTACTCACAGAGATTGGGCTAGTAGCAGCTAGAGCGCGTCCCCGAGAGCCAACCCTAAACAGTTAACAAATAGAACACACACTAAGTTTCACAGTCGGGAAGGATGATAATTAAATCCCTAAATTTCCTCGGTGTGGTTCTATGTCTAAATCCTCATTAAGATGTCTTAAACTAGGCCTAAGAATGCCTAGGATGAGATGAGGATGCAAAAATACAGTTGGAAGGCATTTTTCAAAAATTGCTGAAAACAGGGGTCTCGCTCGAGCGAGCCTTCCTTCGCTCGAGCGAGGTTGCAAAATCAAAGGCTTCGCTCGAGCGAACAATCCTTCGCTCGAGCGGTCTGATGAAACAGTAAAAGTACTGGTTGCTGGATTTTTACGCGCGATACCACGCTCGATGCTCGCTCGAGCGGAGCCCGAATACAGGTGCTCGCTCGAGCGAGGAATCCTTCGCTCGAGCGAGGAAGCCAAATCTGGAATTTCCAGATTTGTCTCCCAAGTTCGAACCAAGTATTCAACAACCCAAAACTCAACCTCTTGGGCCCAAATTCTGGAAAACACATCTATATTCAATATGCAACAAGTTCCAAAAGCCAATTTACACATGCAAGGGCCAAGAGTTGGTCAATTAAAGCCATTTTTCAAACCCATTTCAAGAACAATCTCAAAACATGCAATGCATGAACTTTAAACCAAAATCAAGCTTCAATTCTTGCTCTAGTGAGCTCAATAGTTGGAAAACAAAATGAAAACATGGACTTTGATAGAAACATGGGCATGCATGTACAATCTACCATGAATTCAACTCAAAATGCACCAATTCAAGCATGCATGCATCAATGGAGTTCCAATTCAACATTTATGAACTAAATCATGACTTAACTTCTCTAGAATCATGATACATGTAAAATGGGACTCAAAGACAACAAGAAGAAGATGGATTTCCTTACCTAAGTCTTGTATTAAAGGTTGGGAAGCTAGATTATGCAATTACTCTTTCAAAATTACAAGTCTTCAAGCAAAACCTCAAGAGCAAGCCAATACACAAGATGAAATTACTCTCACTCTAACTCTCTTCTTGGTCGGTTGTAGGCCACAAGAATGGCTGAGCAATGTGTTTTAATTGAAGTGTGATGAAGTTCAACAATGTGAATAAACAAGGCCCCACTCAATGGCAAAGTGGTAATTACGTCAAACTCTTTAATTGGCTCTAATTAATCTAATTTAATCATTCCTAAACAATTTTCAGATAAATATACCATTAAATCACGAATATTCTACTGATCTCAAAACTCTAAACGGTTTCTAATTCGGTCCGCCGATAAGGCCTTCAATTAGCAGTTTAAACATACGAATTCAAACAGACACTCAATCAATCAAACAGATGCAATATGCAATTCAACAAATAAACTTATTCAATTTCAGTTTCGATTTCAATCAGTTTATTCAGTACTTCAGTTAATTCAATTATCAGTCATTATCAGGTCAATTTAGCAGTAATCAGTATGTAATTCAGTGGTTTATCGGTAATCAGTACGAGGGTTGTTACAGTGAGTGACTGAGGTATTCACCCCCCCCAAAAAAAAAGAGCGATTGAAGTATATCCTTTCTCTTCTCTTCTCTTCTCTTCTTCTATTCTAATATTCTAAGTTTTGTTGAAATTAGCCCTTCTAAATCGATTTTTCTCTGCCTTACTAGAGTTACATTTCATATATTTAATTTTAGTTCTAGTAATTTCACATTCCATATATTTAGATATATTGAAATTTTCTTGTGTTAATCATCTCGTGTTTGTTTTATATCTGAGCTTGTAGCATTTTGAAATTGTTCTTATCTGGGGCTTTATGTACTATTTATTTTAACTTGAGTTTATATGCAGGTATTGTTGTTTTTCATCTGGGGTTTTGGTTGTTCCAAGGTTAGTTACAATTTTTTTTTTCTTCATTTCTTATCAGAACTTTAGTCTTACAATTTGTGAGGCTTTTGGTTTTGCTTCTATTGTTGTTGTTGTTGTTGTTATTATTATTATTTTGTGATTGGCCCCATATTCATAAGTTTCAGATTGGATGGGATTCTGTAATGAGAATGAGTGTGGACTTGCAGGATCTATTTCTATATGAGGCATTTTTGTATTATAATCCTCTTCTTCTTGTGGTTAGTGAATTCTATCTAATTTATTTATTTTTTTGTTGAATTAGTTTTTTTTTTTTTTTTCTTTCCTTGTATCAACACATTTTCTTTTTGCTATGGTGATGCAAACTATGATGGTTTGGCTTTGGGGAGTAAATTTATGGGTCTTTGCCCTGGCTAGGGTCCCTTATTCTAAATTTTTTGACCTTGATCAAAATCATCTTACTCATAGAGAAATATAGAAGGTGCCTATAGTTTCAACTACTGTCCCTCATTCTTTTACATTATTGGCTTGAGCCATAGGTGTCAACAACTTTGTATCTCTAGATATGTGCAAAAACCTTTTTCCCCCATAATCAACTTTTGGCACATGGCAAAAGACATCACGTGCTGGGTTGTTAATATTGGTAAAACAAAGAAAACTTACCCTATCCTGTTAAATAACTATTTATAGTTTGGTTTTGTTTGTTTAGGCTGCCTAAGTGAAGTTTTAATTCTTTACCGGATGTTTGTGACTTTGGTGTTCAAGTATTGTCAGTGTGAATGCATATGTTGTTCGCCCTCATATGGAGGTTTGATTTCCCACCCTTCATGGTGCTGATCATTGCCATCCTCAATGATGATTTGTATTTTGTCACACTTCACTTACCTTTCCTTACATGTAGATTCATGCATATTTCTTGTCATTAGCCTCGATTTTTGTGTGTGTGTGTGTGTGTGTGTGTGGTTCTAAATACATACTAACTATATGGCATGCCAGGTACCATCATGACAATATAAAAGGATAGGGTGAAACCATCTCCTCAGCCTGATAGCTGGAAGCTGGCAGAAATTTTTGTAACTGGAGTCATTCTTGGTGATTACTTGGCCATGATAACAGTCATTTTCTTCTGGGCAGCATACAAGACAAACGTTTTTCCTGTAAGAAAACTTATAACTATAGTAAATGGGTCATGAAATAGTTGATGGGACATGGTACATACACCTGATAGGTTATATGCCAAAGTATTTCATATTTTGTGAATTGGTGACCAGCCCTGGTCCTGGCTGAACATAATAGTTTAGATTTGCTAAATATTGATATACAGTTTTCATTAATGAGACATTTTCAAGAATGTATGATGTTTATATGCTTGTTACGTTTTTTTTTTCCCTTTCTCTATATATAGTCTTTGTATTATGAACAGTTGTTGTCTTGCTATAGGTCAATGAGTAGAAATCAATGAGAGGCATGTATGACATTATCCATGTCTGTCCAAAGACAATTTTAAGGTAAGAGGTTTATGTGATCCTACGTATTTTAGGAAGGTACCTGCAATTATGTTTAATAAATAAAGATGTATACATTCTGCTGCAGACTGATAAAACCTCTTCAAAGCCTTAGAATAGCACTATTTGCTATTGATGAAGTCCATTGTGTTTCTAAGTGGGGTCGTGATTTTTGACCCAATTACAGGTGTATATTTGCTATCCTTTGTTCCCTTTTTCCTTTTTCTTTCCCTCCCTTTTCAGCTTTAAATCGTTCTATTTTTGTCAAGTGTGTTTCATTCCCCTCCATGATATGTAAAGTTCCTTGAAGTGGAACAAGCCAAAATTTATACTTTTGCATTGGCCAAATTTTGAATTATAAATTGAATGCAAGTGCACTGAATTGTGTTCTTTCTTGGTAACTTTTGTATACCTCAGTCATCCATTGATATCAAGATAGTGCTTTCACGGTTAACGGACTGCAGAAAACAATTTCATGCATGGAAGGGTGAACTTGTTATTAGACACAGAAAACTTTACTTGTAAACTAAACTGAGTGCATAGTTAATTTGGTTGGATTTTCATGCAGACAAGAAATGCAACAGGGTTAGTTGCTTCAGCTATTGCTGCGGGTTTAGGTGCCTTAACGCATACATTGGGCATCCTCGTCCCTGTGATAGAAGCAAGTGGATTTGCTACAGCTGCAGCTGCAACTGCTATAGGAATTGTTGTCGGTAGTTTTAGATAATCTGTTAATAGTTGTCAATATGTTTAGAAAGTTAGATATGCATAGTTTTGGATGGTCTAAACTTTTTGTACAGTTTAGAACTTAAGGATATAGTTTTCGAATGTTTGGAATGTATAGACAATTGTTGAATGTTTATAATTTAATGATATAGTTTCTTTTTGATGTTTCAAATAATATTTTGGTGGTTGATTGATATTTTGTGATGCTTGTTTGTAATATTTGTTAGATTGTACAAAATTAGTCAAATAGAACCCTGTTGAATTTGAAGAAAAAAAAAAACTGCATATTCTACTGCAGGCATAATAAGTCATTGTATTACATATTTTACGGCGCGCAATCAACGTCATTATTTGTCTCACAAACTAACGGCGTGCAAAAGTAGTCGTAGAAAAAATAACGACGACGCACAAAATCTGCCGTTAAATAGTTTTTAACGGCGTACTATAGTATGTCGTAGAAAAAGTAACAACGACGTACAAAATCTGTCGTAAAATAGTTTTTAACGACGTACGAAGCATGTCGTTAAAAATGAATGACTTTCCATGACTGGTCATAATATGACGTGCGTCTGCACGTCGTAGAAGGGTTTTTACGACGTGCATTGCGCGCCGTAAAAACCCTTTTTTGTTGTAGTGCTAGTTTGAGACATTTACATATTTGGGATTGTCCAGCAGAGGCAAGAATCTTCAACCCACAAGAGAAAAAGTTGGACTCAAGAACAATGTCTGGATATTTCATTGGTTATCCAGACAAGTCTAAAGGGTACAAATTTTATTGTCCTAATCACAGTACAAGAATAGTGGAGACTGGTAATGCTAGATTCCTAGAGAATGATGAAATTAGTGGGAGTGAGAAAACACGAGTGGTGAATTTCGAGGAAATTAGGGTGGATGTGCCAACATTTGACCCTTATCGAAAAATCGTTGTTCCTCAGACTATTCCATAAGTTGAGGGAAACGAACACCATAATAAGAATCATTCACCACCTCATGTTTCACCACTTCATGAAGATACCACCATTCAAAATATTGTAAAACCACCACAACCGGCAATTCTGAGAAGATCTCAGAGGGAATGAAAGCCTGTCATTCCAGATGATTACATAGTGTATCTACGGGAATCTGATTTTGATATTGGGATTAACAAAGATCCAGTCTCATTTTCACAAGCCATGAATAGTGATGATTCTACTAAATGGGTCAATGCTATAAATGAATAGTTAAAATCCATGGAATAGAATGGTGTTTGGGATCTTGTTGAATTGCCTAATAATTGTAAAAAGGTCGGGTGTAAATGGGTCTTCAAGACCAAGCGCGACGCAAAAGACAATATCGAACGATTTAAAGCCAGACTTGTTACCAAGGATTTTACTTAAAAAGAAGGCATAGACTATACAGAGACCTTCTCTCCAGTATCTAAGAAGGACTCGCTTAGAATCATCCTAGCATTGGTAGCTCATTATGACTTAGAGTTTCATCAAATGGATGTGAAAACTGTTTTTCTGAATGGGAATTTGGATGAAGAAATTTATATGGAGCAGCTAGAAGAATTTGCAAAGAAAGGTAAAGAACATTTAGCTTGCAAATTAAAGAAATCTATATATGGCCTTAAACAAGCTTCCAAGCAATGGTATTTAAGGTTTAATGATACCATTACCTCCTTCGGATTTAAGGAAAATACAGTTGATCAGTGCATATATCTGAAGGTTAGTGGGAGCAAGTTCATTATTTTGGTGCTATATGTGGATGACATTTTGTTAGCTAGTAATGACCTTGGCTTATTGTATGAAACCAAGGAATATCTCTCCAAGAACTTTAAAATGGTCGATATGGGTGAGGCAAACTATGTTATTAGCATAGAGATCTTTAGGGATCGATCTTGAGGATTGCTAAGACTATCTCAAAAAAGATATATTAATCATGTTTTGGAGAGATTCAATATGCAATTTTGTTCAGCCGGTGATGCACCCATCATAAAGGGTGATAAATTAAGTGAAAAACAGTGCCCAATGAATGACTTGGAAAGAAAACAAATGAAGGACATTCCATATGCATCAGCAGTAGGGAGCTTGATGTATCCCCATACATGTACCAAGCCAGATATTAGTTTTGCAGTTGGAATGTTGGGAAGATTCCAAAGTAATCCTGAATGGAACATTGGAAAGCAGTGAAGAAGGTTATGAGATATCTTCACTGAACAAAGGACTATATGCTCACCTATAGGAGATCAGAACAATTGGAAGTGATCAGATACTCAAACTCAGATTTTGCTGGTTGCCTTGATAGTAGAAAATCTACATCAGGTTTTGTTTTTCTACTAGCTAGTGGAGCAATTTCATGGAAGAGTGTGAAGCAGTCCACTATTGCTTCATCTACTATGAAGGCTGAGTTTGTGGCATGCTTTGAGGCTATAAATCATGCTTTATGGTTGCGAAATTTCATCTCAGGACTTGGTGTTATTGACTCAATTGCCAGGCCGCTGAAGATATATTGTCACAATACCGCAACAGTTTTCTTCTCTAAGAATGGAAAGTACTCCAATGGTTCCAAACACATGAAAGTAAAGTACTTAGTTGTTAGAGAAAGAGTCAAGAAACAAAAAGTGTTAATTAAAAATTTAAGCACCTCTTTTATGATTGTTGATCCATTCACAAAGAGATTGCCACCAAAGACATACAAAGAGCATGTTATCAGGATGGGCCTTTTAAGTAACCCATGATGTGTATGGTTAATCTTGAGTGCTTATTTTTATTTAACACTATTTGCGCAATAATAATTTTGTTTCTATTTTTCCTGTGTTTTAAAAGTGTGTGTACACGTTAATTTGAATATTGATAAACAGGATATGTCTTAATAAGACAAATTACAGGGGCCTTTCAAGCAAATAATTATATATCCCGATAAAGTACTGGGTTAGTGAAGGTTATCGATGGTGTGGTGCATAGAAGGAAATATGACATAAATGTTATATAACCGCTATGACTCACATTGGTGATCTGAAGTAATCACAATATTATAGTTTCTAATATATCTGAACTTATTGGCTATTTTTAAAATTCGTGATCACGTGTCAAAGTTTTTTAGTGTGGAATCCATTGAGTCAAAAAAAAAAATTTATAAATTGCATATTTTTTGGAAAAACTCATAATTGCATCATAATCGACTTGATGGGCCAAGTGGGAGAATGTTAGATTTATTTTCTAGTGTGGCCCAATAGCCTACATATATCTACATGTTTTAATTTATTTGGACTCCACAATTGGATAAAGCCAATATTTGATATAAAGTTCAGTAATTAGAATTTTAATATAATTACTCTTCTAAGATAAGAAGGAAACCTTGATGGATAGGAATTCTTCTAATAGACTTTATCTGGCCCTCTTCTCTCCTTTATATAAGGATGGGTGACTCCCCTTTCATATCATGAGTATTTTTCCATCACTCTAAGTTTTATAGTCATCCCAATTAAAAGAGACAGAGAGAAAAAGGTGAGCCAAAAATTAAAGGTTCAACTATTAGGGGTATTTTCTCAACTTCTTTAATTCAATGGCTGACAAAGATATGTTCGTTTTATTCTTGAGCTGTATTGAATTCAAGATCATGTAAAGTTTAATTCCGTATTATTATTATGGTTACATGTATTATTAAAACTTACATATAAGTGGATGGACCAAGCTTAGGTAGATTATAGAGGGGCTATGGGAATGGAAAATTGAATGAAAGGAAAGGAAAGGAAAGACAAGGGTGAACACAAATAAATGAATAAATCAACTTCTATTTCATTCAGTATTTTTTAAAATCATATACATGCAGCTACAAAATATTTTTCAGAAGAAAAAAAAGCTTGGTGAAGGTGGATTTGGTCCAGTTTACAAGGTACTTATGGTGCTCACAATGAATTGGTTTAGGCTAAAAATCATTACTTGTCCATATGACATGCTGGACTATGTGATCAACAATGACTAGTTAATTCAATGAATCAACACAACCTTAAATAAGCATTTGGAAGTTTCTTTTATTGTTCGGGTGCATTGCATGACTTGAAAATGGTTTACAATGTACATTACCAGATGGTAAGGAAATTACAGTAAAGGGACTCTCAAGAACTTCCGGCCAAGGTCTACGAGAAGTTAAGAATGAAGTTGCTTTAATTGCAAGCACTACTAGAAAATTGACTTTTTGTGTCTATTTTTTTGCGACCGTCTATTTAACTGTGGCAAAAACTATACTTATGACAACATTTTTCAAGGTTTTTATTTTCCCTATTTTCTTTTATTTATATTTTCGCTACTCTGGCACTGGCTCACTCAAACTCTTGACATCGTTCTCTTTCTCTCGCTCGCCCATTGTCGTCTGAAGAACAACGGTATGAATCTCTCTCTCTCTCTCTCTCTCTCTCTCTCTCTCGATCTGTCAATATCTCTTGATCTCTCTCGCATACTTTCTGTATATACATTTGCTAGGGTTTGGATCGATGCATTCATCTGCCCTTCGCGATTTCTGTTCTTCAATTTATGTTCTTTGCGATTTCTTCTTATGATCGACGCCTTCAATATCATTTGGAATTATGTTCTTTGCGATTTATGTTTTTCACGATTTCATGTCATTTAGTTTCAATTTCTAGCATAGAATTGCTCTGTTCGCACTCTCTTCTTCTCTTCAATCATTGTGTTTACTCTTTCTATCTACTTCTTATATTTCAATTGTTGTTCATTGAGGCCATATTTATATTTCAATTCTTGATAATTTTTATTGTGATTTATGAGCATCAATACCTTTTTCAACATATACAAAAATTGCTACATATATAGGTCAATGGTGATATATATAGAATTGTGGACCTTTTATTTATTTGATTTTCTTTTTTTAGCATTAATTGTCTTCACATGTCTTTAAGTTTTGAATTTTCTTAGGTATTCTTCATAGTTTTGATGTTAAATCACCTTGTAATATGCTTATCTAAACATTTGTGCTACAATTTAATTTCTTTGTCCTGTTGTTGAACTGATTTAACCTGATTGACATTGCAAGGTGCTGACATGAGCTTAGAAGAATTTATTTCATTTCAACTACAGGAAATACTCTAGAGTTAGGAAATGGACCCTTGGTTTATCAGGTGGTAAAGATCAAATTGTCATAATCAGAGCCTCCGGAAGCATTAGTAGGGTACGGGGTCCATTCAGTGTATCTGGTTCGGGTATTACTAGTGAGCAATTTATTGAGAAGATCCGTAGTGTAAGAGGTTGGTTTTATTTGCTACTATGATCTTGAATTTGGCATGTTCACATCTTTGAAAATAAAAATTCCTTAAAATAGGCATGCAGAAATGCTATTAGACCTGATTCCAGTAATCGATGGCATATAAGTTGTAGATAAAATTACACTTCCTCGCCTGAGGTTTTGGAATAAGATGCTTGGAACCCCCTTTTTTGGAATCGTTTGGAAAGTAGGTAGGGACCTCCCTTGCCGTTAGTATCCATTAAAAATATGTTGTTATCACTAATTTGACTCAACATGTAACTAATTTGATGCATCTTTAATGGTTTTTCTGCGTAGATTGACTTAATATCTCAAGAGCAACACTCAAATTTGATGTCTGTAAGAGATCAACTTGCGAGTGAGCTTGCATTATGGAACCATTTTATGCACATGATTTCTGGACTACAAGCACATCAGTTTCAATGATTTGGCTATGTGCAAGAAGCCAGAAAATTAAAATACTATAGTTAATTATTATTGGTAATGAGGAAGTACACAAAGAAAGGTGTGAGAAAATATAGTGACAAGAATCTATTGGTGACTGTAGTGTTTGTGTGATACGACAAAGTGATTTTCAAATAATTCATTAAATGAAAGGATCACCATCTTGTAAGTGAAGTATCAATTGCACGAAAATGTTTGAGTACCTGGAGACCTATTGAATGGAAACGGTCAGATGTTTTAATCTGATGAATAAAGAGAAAGAAATACTCAATCTTGAGTTCCAAGTTAAATTGCAAATCCTAATTATGAAGATGGAATTGAAAAATAAACGTAGTTGCAAGATTGCAACACTGATGCTGGATTCAAGATGCATGAGACCTTAAAAATAAATAAATAATAATAATAACAAAATAAAGAAAGACATGAATTTAAATGATGAACTGGATTTATAGATTAAGGAATTGCTATGGCATTACTAACTATATTTTACTGCTCACTGAGTTAATTACTTTTCTGTGTTCAGTTATTTTTTCCTTTGTCTATAATTGTGCTCCTTCCCCAGCTAATCCTGATCTTTTATTCCAGAGTCAAAAAGATATAAGGCTGTTATCATCCGAATTGATAGTTCTGGAGGTGATGCTCTTGCTTCTGATTTGTAAGTAGTGATGTGTTCTATCATTATGGTAGAAATTTAACAAGTAAAAACACGATATGTACATGTGTTGATGGCATGTATAAGGCTGTTACCATCCAAACCTATTGGAATTTGTTTTACATGTGAATGATTGAGGATCTGAGTATATTCATCTAATTATCATTTTAGATGTCAGTGTTCTTTCTCTATATTTAGTTTTGGATGTCATGTTTATAATTCCATTTACAGATTTATTTATATTCCTCATGCAGAGAATGAAAATTATAGGATTGCAATTGAATTCCTTTAGATTGTGTTTAGATTTTGCCGTTGTTGTCAATTTTTTTATTCACTTGAGTGTTTCTATTTGTCTTGATTATTGCCTTACAATTGAATTTGGTTGTTGTTTAGGGATGATTTGCAAATCCCTTCTTCTCCATACTTCCTAGCCTATGACTATGCCTATGCGCAAGGACATGGACAAGGACCGCCCCCAATGGTGCAAGAGCGTTTTCAGTGTGTTATCAATCAGCTTTTTCAGCATGTAAGGGACTATTTTTTTGGTTTTCTGTTCAACTCTGCTGTTGGTTTGTTTGTTTTCTCTTCTAGTATTTAACACTGCCTTGCCTTGGTGTTTTAATTGGACTCCCAAGAGGATAATACGTTGCGGTGGAGCTGTGAATCATGAATTGTAAATGGCTATTTGGGATCTCATGTCAGTTCAGCTGATCCTCTCATTTTTTGCATTTTTTGGATGGGAATTAATTTTTGTTTTTCTGCATTTGTAGGTAATCATCAATTTATCAGTCATTTGTATTGTTCTACATATGAAAGTAGCTTAAAATTAATAAATAGCTGTGTATGAAGTGCTAAATGTTTCTTTATGCTCAACTCCGACATTAGTGTTAAACATTATGTTGTCATTTTGCTGAAAAAAGGTCTGGATTTGGGGACAAATTAAATTTTATTTTGTGACTTTTACTCTAGTAAAGAAAAACTGCAAGCATCAGTCTTGCAGATGTCATCCAAACCATTGTTGTCATGTGGCACTGATTCTGGCTTAGTTTGATCTGCAGATGTGACGGGTTCAGATACATCCATTTGGTTGATCATATCTTTCCACAGGGTTACCTTATACGATTTATATTATGACCAATCATTTTTCAAAATCTAATACAAATATATTGACATGGTTTTTGAGCTACGTGTTTCACTTTTAGTAGATTCTCATGTACCTGTTTTGAGTCATATTAGAGATTCTGTGAGCATCGCCAACTAGTGAAGCCTTTTACAGGAGCTGTCTACAGAACTTTTTCAGATTTGCAGGGCAAGGGCTCTGCCTCCTACGCAATATGATGTTGTAACTTTCGAAATCATTTAGTTATTATGCTCTTGTTTGTCTAATGGTCCCATTTTTTTTCTTTCATATTAACAGATCCATCTGACAGTAAAGTTATTAGAATGTTGGATTTATAATCCCCAAATGTTCTACTATGTAATCTGTTAGCGATTGGTACTTTAGACGTTCGCACAAGCAAGTATTTGAAATGTGAAGGTTGTATTATACATGATCATCTACAATGTATTTGCAGATCATTAATGGAGTCTAAGTTGAGAAGTGGAACCACCCTCATTGTGGACCGCTATTCATTTTCTGGGGTAGCTTTTTCATCTACCAAAGGTCTTGACTTTGAATGGTGTAAGGTGTGAAGACATGCTTCAATTAAAATTCCAATCTACATATCAGGTTATTTTTCATTTCTGGTAATAAAAGAATACTAAAGATGTGAGGTATAGAATTTCTCTATTCTGATAACCTTTTGTATCGCTTGCCCATTATTGATGTATAGGAAATGAGATAATTTTATAATAATCTAACCAATAATTACATGCGCCACAACTAATTACTATTATTAATTTTTTATAATAATTTTTTGTTTAGAAATTGTCAGTGTATGTATGTCCTGTAGTGGGTAATTTTAATATATACAGGGACCACTTTGTAGAAAACATGAGAAAAGAGGGTTGTGTGTGCCTGAAAGCTAGCAAACTAAAAAAAATAGAGATGGTAGTTCTTCTGTGCACTCCTGTGCTGGCAACCCTGCTTGGATACATAGCTGCATCCAAGGTACTTTTAAATGTTTATTGATATCAATTTCCATCAGAATTATTACCTTTTCGGACTACTTTATATAATTTGCCAAGATTTATATAATTTTATATAATCTTTAGTGTTTTCACAACTTTGAAATGGTTGCATCAGATTTGCCTTTCTCTTGCCTCTTTCAGATTCAAATCTATCTTTCTATTGGAGCTCTCATGATCTCAAAGGTGCCTTCTTTTCTCTTCTTTTTTCAGTTCTCTTTAATGGGTATTTGATAGTTTTTGTGCTTGTGTTTTGAGTACTTCGAATGTGTTGTTCCCTATATTTTCCAGTTCTTTAGTATTCAAACCCTACATTCTTTTGGCTCTCTCATTTCAAATCTGAGTCTCTCTTTATTGGAACTCCCATGATCTCAAAGGTGCGCTCTTTTCTCTTCTTTCTTCACTTCTCTTTAATGGGTATTTGATAGTTTTTGTGCTGTTGTTTTGGATACTATGAGTTTCTGTGCTGTTGTTGTTGTATAAAAAAATCCTAGATGTCCAATTGGAACTGAGATTGAAGAATCTACTGTAATTTATAGGTTTTTGACGATGGGTTGTGGAAATTTTGAATTTTTTATTTGGGTATCATATTGTCTCTGTTTTGGTTTTCTATTGGATTTACTCTTGCAGACTAGCATCTTATAGATTGTGGATCACCTGCAAAAATTATACTTTTAAATACAAAATGAAGGAATTTAAAAAATATATATTTAATTATGTTATTACATTTTTTTTGACGAGTCTATTTGGTTTCAAAAGATTTAGTAACTTTTTATTTTCAGTTGCCCCCAATAAACTCAACTCATATATTATTTTATTTTCAGAATTTCAATAGTTGGGATTTCACACTTTGAAGAATGGCTCTGTCTCTCTGAATTTATATTGTGTTTAACTACATAGCATTTTATAGTATGAAGGCACCTGGTTGAGTTTGATATATGTTTTTGCAGATTTTGTTGAGGGAATAGTTGATATGATCGAGCGGGCGATGTTGGGAGCCAAAGATTATGTTGCTCTTTTTTTTTTTTTTTAAGACTTGAATTTTTTAGTACAGTGTATTTAAGGATGGTTAATGGATAATGTCTATTATAATTTAATTAATTTGTTAATTTTGTTATTTTTCATTAACAAAAAATTGTTTGGTGCTTGTAATTAATTTTTTTGTTGTAGCAAACCCGTATATGATATATTTTTAAGAAATAATTATTTGCGACAGTAAAACAATGGTCGCTAAAAGTGTTTTTTATTTTTTTAAATTTTTTTTTTTGCGACGGCAAAATAGCTGTCGCAAAAAGTAGTTTAGGTGGTCGCAAATAATTTGCGACCGTCGATTTGCCGTCGCAAAAAGTATTTGCCACCCCCACATTTGCGTCCCCCATTTGCGGTCGCATAGGCCGTCGCAAAAAGTCTTTTGCGACTGTATTTTTATTATTTGCGATGGCTTGTGGCGGTCGTAAAAAGTTTTTTTTTTATTAGTGAAGTAGGGATGACAATGGGAATTAATGGGGTGGATATTAATTTTCCATCCCCATTTCCCTATAATTATTTTTTCCCATTCCCCATTCTCCATGGATACTACCCTCCCCATCACTTGATGGGTTTGGATATTCCCCAACCTAACTTGACCCCACTTTTTTTTATTTTATTTTTTATTTTTAAGATTCACAACCAAAACTAAATATACATTCAATCTTTTTTAAATTTTTTTTTTTTTTTTTTTTAAGGTTCACAACTTTTTTTTTTTTTTGGTGTTCACAACTTCTTCTTTTTTTTTTGGGGGGGGTAAGATTCACAACCAAAGCTAAATATACGTTTAAATTTTTTTTTTTTTTAAGGTTCACAACCTTTTTTTTTTTTTTTATTGGGTAAGATTCACAACCAAAATTAAATATACATTCAATCTTTTTTTTTTTTTTTTTTTTGGTTAAGATTCACAACCAAAGCTAAATATACATTCAATCTTATTTTATTTTATTTGGCTCAACAACAAAATCAAATATACATTAATTAACATTGTCACATTATTCTTATCAAATTTTATGTCTATCTAGAATTTTTAAAATTTATTTCGAAAAATTCAATCTTAACCAAAGCTAAATATATATTCATTTTTATTTATTTATTTTATTTATTTATTTATTTATTTATTTTTTAAGATTCACAACCAAATCTAAATATACATTATACATTCAATCTTATTTTATTTTATTTGGCTCAACAACAAAATCAAATACACATAATTATTGTCAAATTTTATGTATATCTAGAATTTTTTAAATTTATTTAGAAAAATTCTATTCCTACAAAAAAAAAAAAATTCCATCTTCTTTTTTAATTTTTTTTTAAATTTTATGTATCTCTTTCTCCTCTCTATTAATTGATATTCGATAATCTGAAGGTAAGTTATTGCTCTCGTTTCCATCTTCTTCTTCTTCTTTTTTGTTAATTTTTTTTTTTATTTGCATCTATAGAATGAATTTTCTTGTTTCAATATCTCCTACAATTTTTTTATTGGATTTGTTTATGATTTGATGGTAACCTTAGATTGAATTTTCTAATTTTCATCTTAACTAGTGATTACCTTAATTGAAATTTTGTACAATTTTGTCTTCAATTTCTATGTTTTGGTTATGATTAATTGCGCATTTTTGATTGACAGTCTCAGTCTTGTCACCGCGAGATTGTCGTCATCACAAATCGCCGTTGTTGTAGTGAGAGAATGAGAGAGAGTGAGAATTAGAACTCTAATTGTCAATAGAGTAGGGATGGCAATGGATAACCTACCATGTGGGTATCCATGGAGACCCAACCCAAATACTTGGGTTTCCCCTTTTTTCTTGTTCGTCGGGTAGGGTAAGTGATGTTCTTTAAATCTCAACCAGGGATGGATACCCACTAATTTCCCCATATTTTTTTTTGGTACATTGGAAAATAATTTTTCCACATGTTTTCACTACTCTGTTGACAATTAGAGTTCTAATTCTCACTCTCTCTCATCCTCTCACTACAGCAATGGTGATTTGCGATGATGACAATCTAGCGGTGACAAGATTGTGACTATCTGTAGACACCCCATTTTTGACCGACCTTAAGACTCAGACATCACCGATTGAGCGCTCGGTGATGATGCATATTGTGCTCATTCTGAGGTTTCAGAGTCTCGGCTGCAAGCCTTGCCTCCGAACTTCGGGACTCTTTTGTGCTTTGCCTCGGTTTGCGAACCAGGTCCTGTTTTCTCTGTTTTCTCTTCCCGAAGGGAGGGAGAGGTCTCGTAGACCATCTCTCAGTGGCCGTAGGCTACTTTTCCCGTTTGGAGACCAGTTTCTGATTTTTCGGAGCCGTCGGCTGTGTGCCTCGGTTCGGGACCGCTTAACTATCTCCGTTTGCTCCAGTTTTTGGCACACACCTTGTTTCCTCTCCTTAGAGGGACACTGTGGCCCGGGAGACCACCTTTGTTGTCATACGCCACCTCCGGTGCCTAACAGCCTGTTTTCGGGGCCCCCGACTGCGCGTTTTGGCCCCCGAACCCTCGTTTTGCATCGATGTGGGTTCTTTTTTTGGCATGGACCCTATTTTCATTGTTAGGAAGGTGGTACGGGGTTGGGAGACCAGCAATTCTTTTGGAGACCATTTCTCTCTCCTCCAGCCAGTTTTCTTGACAAGTAGGTGGTCTCCCTCACTTTTGGGCCATAATTTCTGGTCTCCCATACCACCATTGTGTTGTACTCATCTGGGAGGCCGCCAATATGGGTAGGGCGACCAATATTTCTTCTTGACCTTTTTGAACATTGCTAAAAATCTAGTTTTCCTCTCTCCTAGGTCACATTTTCTGGTCTCCCACCATACAACTGTATTCTACTCATCTGGGAGGCCACCTTTCTGGTATGGCCGACCAGCTTTGCACCTTGACCCTTTTGAACCCTGGTCGGCCGACCAGGGCAAGTGGTCGGCCGACCACTTGAACTGGTCGGCCAACCATCTCCTTTTTGGCCCTCCTGAGTGCAACACAGTTGTGCCAGCTGTGAAGCACTTGACCCTTCC
The DNA here is from genome assembly GCA_030407325.1 of Camellia japonica. Taxonomy (NCBI): domain Eukaryota; kingdom Viridiplantae; phylum Streptophyta; class Magnoliopsida; order Ericales; family Theaceae; genus Camellia; species Camellia japonica. Next base: position 16,331,826 of record JAPPVO010000014.1, read on the forward strand.
TCCAAGATTTTGCCCCTTTATTTGTCTTCTTAAGGAAGATTTGATCCTTTTGCTTAGCTTCAAGGAGAAGCTTGACCCTTTTGTCAAGCTTCTTGAGGAAGCTTGACCCTTTTGGTTAAGCTTCTTTGAGAAGCTTTGACCCTTTCTTGAGGCTTCTCCAAGAAGCCTTGGCTCTCTTCCTCTATAAAACAAACCTTCCCTTTCCATTTGCAAGGGTTAGAAACATTTGGCTGAGATAGATACACCCCACCCTCCATAGCTCTCTTCTTCAAGCTCCAAACCCTAACATTCTTGGCCATTTACACTACACCTCATAGCCTACCACCTCCACCATCCATTCAATCACCTTGGAGCTGTTTTTTTAGAGGTTGAAGGCTCACCTTCTTGGTCCAAAGCTTGCTGCATTGCTGTGCTATAAGGGTAAGTCATCATTTCCCCCATTTTTGCATTATTTTGCTTCATAACTTAGCCCTATTTGCAAGCATTTTTGGGTTTCGACATAAACTGGAAAAAGTTTTGTTTTGATCTTCTAAACATGTTTGTTTAAGGACTCTTTTCTGTTTGGGGTCATCTACCCCCTTTCATGCTTCCTTTCCTCATGCTTTGAGCCATGCATTTGAGCATTTGCATTGGCCTTGGTTTGGCCTTTTAGCCACTAAAATCCAGTGGATTTTCAGTGGCTTAGATGTGTTTTTGAGCCCTAAAATCAGAGAGGGGTGACCCTCTCACCCCTTGTTCTCTTTACTAGCTTTGTTGGCCTTCCAAAGGAGCTCCATTTTGCATGTTGACAAGTCTTGTTTCAAGCCATTATTTGTGAGTTTCAAGGTCTGCCTTGACTCTGTCCAGAGCCCTTTTGGCCATATTTTGTGTCTTTGATGGATGTGTAGAACAATCCCATTCAAGGCCTTTCAAAGGGGCCTTTATTTGCATGTTTCCTAGACCCATTTCAGGCTCTTTTTAGTGGGTTTTAGGACCCTCAGAACCTCTGTCCAGAGGTCGTTTTTCCATTGTGTGTGTCCATCATGCATGTGTAGAACAACCCCCTTATTGGCCTTTCAAAGGAGCCCATCATTCTTGCATGCATTGACTGAGTTTCAGTGGTTATTTGGGCATATTTTGGCATGGCATACTTCTATTTTTGGCTGGTTTGGTGAACCTTCATATGCTCCATATAGTTGTAGTGTAACTCATGGTTCGCTAGCTTTCTTTGCATGCTTTGTTGACCCTTGATTTTAACACTTTTTGGTCATGCCTTAAACTGATATTGTGCTTATTTTGGACTGCCCTAGCTCTGTTTTTGGCTCTCATGGTTGAATGATGTTGGTTTTGCATGCCTGTAGTTCAATACCCATGCTTAACTTTGAGTTTTGAGGTTCATTCCATGCATATACTGAGGTGTGTTCATGTTTTGGACTCATTATACATCATATTTTAGAGCTTGTTTGAATGCCATATTTCCATGTTTTGTGCTCTTTAAATGTGTTTGAGAGTCGGACTTGTATGCCTTGTTTTCGGACCATTGAATGAGCTCCATTTCGTTGCATTCCGAGCCACCATTTTAGGCCATTTCCCCACTGTTTCAGACCTGCCTAGGGTCTGTTTGGGGTTGGTTTTTCCTTTGGTGCGTTGCTTTGGGTACCTCTAGTGTAACGCACTTCACTAGTTTCGGTACCCGGGCCCCCTAGCTTGCATTGTGTGCCATATTTGCATGTTTCGGGACCATATTTTATGCCATTTCAGAGCTGTATCATGCGCCATCCTATGCCATATTTCATTCCTTGCCATGCCTTGTTAGAGTTGCATGTTGTGCCTTTGGATCGGTCCATTGCATTCGTGCATGTTTGCATGTATTTCGGTTGTCTCATTTTCATCATATGGCCACTGATGTGAGTGTGGCTGAGGTCCACTCATATTGGTGTAAGTCCATCTTGCATTGTGTATGTCATTTTAATCCATAGCATTGTGTATGCTAGGTTGCATGTTAGAGCATTGTGCATGCCATGTTGTGTCACGTGCATTGTGTATGCCATTTTAGTCCATAGCATTGCGTATGCTAGGTTGCAAGTTAGTCGCATTGTGTATGCCATCTCATTTGCATCGTGTTTGGGATAGGAGTTAGCCCAAGCACGGGAAACAAGGGACGTTTCGTACTCAAAGTGACGAAACGTGTCTCAATTCCCGGTCGCCAGCACTCTGGATTACCCATGATGGAGTTTAGGTCTTGTTGTATTTTCATTTGCATTCATTTCACATCGAGTCGTGCAATTCAACTCCTCGGCCATCATGCATCGAGATGCGTGATTGGTGGCACGAGGATCGAGATGTGCATACATATGTGAAAATACTTTGCCATGCCCCTTTCTTGCTCTCTGTTGCAGCAAACCAGAAATTAGCAGCCTTTTAAAGCTTTGCACAGCATTCTGAGATTAATTGCAAACAGAGGCAAATTGGGGCATCGCGAGGAATTTCCCGACGAGGCAGCTCGAGCATGCATGCATCTTTCATCATTCGGAACAGGGCTGAGGCGGTCCATTTAGCTTGCATGCTAATTTACTTGCTTTCCTAGTTAATTTGTTGATTAATTAGGGTTTTGTAATATTTAATTATTTATTCGGACTGTATTATTTATTCGGACCCTCCGAGCGAGGGCAATTGTGTAATAAGTGTGCGTGTGTGTGATGTATGTCTTTCAACCCCACGTCTTTCTCCCTTTTACTTACCTGCTTTGATGGTTAGTTCTAGGTCATGTTTTGATTAGCACATTTATGCTCGCATGTTTGCATCCATTCATCTGTCTTGCATGCACCGGGCTCGGCGCATCATACAAACTGCATAGTATTTGAAATCCCAATTTGAATATGTGTATCAAGTTGTCGCATCTCACATGCCATGTTTAGAATAGCCGAGCCTATCTTAGTTGCATTTTGCATGTGTTGCATTAGCCATCTTAACATGAACTAGGTTCATGCATTGATTACTAACTAGTTTCTGTTTTGGCTTGGAGTACTCGGTAAGTGTTTATGCTTTAGCATCCTTGCATCCGTGTGAGTGACTGCCATGATAGCATGCTTGCCATGAGGCTAATTGCTTATGTGATATAACTGCCTGAATGTCTGTGGGTGAAGGTTGGGTTATTTGGATTGGAACAATTCATTGCTTGCGAGTTTTAAGCCCACTAGATAGTGGCAAATCACCATGTTTTCTAAGCCCACCTGAGGGTGGCAAATCCACAGTTTAGCCTACTTGCGAGTAGCAAACCGTTTTCAAAACAAACATGAGATGTTTCGTTCCAATTCAGGCGATCCAGTCTATACTTGTATACTGTGCACATCACATAGTAAATCTAGGCTAATAACCGGAATAAGAACGCATAATGTTTTCAAAACTAGATATCATGGTTAGTAGAGGCCAATCTTTGATCGGGCGAGCGGGGGTGCTCACGAAGTGACCTTCCCCAATCGTACCCAAGTTCCCGAACTGAGGCAACTTTGGTGATAACGGACACGTGGCCTTAGGCAACGAGTTAGGGTTTCCTAAATTCTCCCAAAATAAATATTTAGGTAGCGACTCTGTATCTGGCAAAGCAGTCCATGTTTGGCATTTCTTTCTAAAAATCAATTTTTCAAAAATGATTTGCCGGATTTGGACTCTTTGATGATTCTTCGGTCTTGCATTGCACTCTGCGAGATTAGATACAGGACCGTGACATTGAGTCCTGAACTGTAGTGAGCCCAATGAACAAAACGGGGGATTCCCTCCCGGGACGTTCGGGGACGTCTACACTATCGATAAAAAACGTGCAATAAATCATAACCAAAACATGAAAATTGAAGACAAAAATGTATAAAATTTTAATTAAGGTGATCGCTAGTTAAGATGAAAATTGGGAAAATTGGGAAATTCAATCTAAGGCTACCATCAAATCAGAAACAATTGCAGGAGATATTAAAACAAGAAAATTCATTCTATAAATGCAAATAAAAATTTTTTAAAAAGAAGAAGAAGAAGATTGGGAAATTCAATATAAGGCTACCATCAAATCAGAAACAATTGCAGGAGATATTAAAACAAGAAAATTCATTCTATAAATGCAAATAAAAATTTTTAAAGAAGAAGAAGAAGAAGAAGAAGAAGAAGATGGAAACGAGAGCAATAACTCTCCTTCAGATTATCGAAGATTAATTGATAGAAAGGAGAAGGAGATACATAAAATAAAAAAAAAAAATTAAAAAAGAAGATGGAATTTTTTTGTAAGAATAGAATTTTTCTAAATAAATTTAAAAAATTCTACATATGCATAAAATTTGACAAGAATAATGTGACAATGTTAATTAATGTGTATTTGATTTTGTTGTTGAGCCAAATAAAATAAAATAAGATTGAATGTATATTTAGATTTGGTTGTGAATCTAAAAAAAAAAAATGGTTGTGAACCTTAAAAAAAAAAAAAAAAGAAAAGAAAAAAGATTGAATGTATATTTAGCTTTGGTTGTGAATCTTAAAAATTAAAAAAAAAAATGGTTGTGAACCTTATAAAAAAAATTAAAAGAAAAAAACAAGAAAAAGAAAAAAGATTGAATGTATATTTAGCTTTGGTTGTGAATCTTAAAAAAAAAAAAATGGTTGTGAACCTAAAAATAAATAAATAAATAAAAGAAAAAAGATTGAATGTATATTTAGTTTTGGTTGTGAATCTTTAAAAACAAAAGAAAAAAAGAAAAAGAAAAAACATATGGGGAAATTAATGGGTACCCATCTCCGACCCATCCCCTATGGATATTTAAAGAATATTACTTACCTTACCTAATGGATAAGAAAAAAAAAGGGGAAAACCCATGTATTTGGATTAGGTCTCCATGGATACTCACAGGGTAGGTTATCCATTGTCATCCCTAATTGCAAGACTACAACATCGAAATGTTTTGGGTTGTTGCTTGGAGGGAAACGAGTCGTTGCTCATCTATAAGTACATGCCCAACAAAAGCTTAGACTTCTTCTTCTTTGGTTTGGACCATTTTTAAATGTATTCACTTTGCTAAACAAATCCAGTTTTTAATTCCACCAAAAAATCAAACATTAGAGATAGTAATTTGCTCGTATGTTGTTCATCTTGTTGTCAGATTTAACTAAAGGTGCGCAACTTGACTGGAAGAGATGGCTTCTCATTATTAATGGAATTGCTAGAGGCCTTCTTTAACTGCATGAGGATTCTCGACCCAGAATAATTCATAGGGACATTAAAACTAGTAACATTTTGCTGGACCATGAGATGAATCCCAAGATATCAGATTTTGGATTGGCAAGGATTTTTGGTGGAAATTAAACTGAAGCCAACACAAATAGAGTAGTTGGAACATAGTGAGCATCTTGCTCTTCCACTTCCGTACATATATATGTATACATGTATGAATTTGTAATTTTGAGCTAAATTGTTGTCTCTAGTTTGAGAATGAAAATGACTTTCACTTATCATGGAGTTTCTAAAATGTATGTCAATATCACCTGATATTATTTGTGATGATCTAATATACAACAGTGGATATATGGCTCCTGAGTATACTATAGAAGGACTTTTTTCAATTAAATCCGATGTTTTGGTTTTGGAGTTCTCTTGTTGGAGATAATATATGGGAAAAGGAACAATGGCTTTTCTCTTGCATATCATGGTCATAGCCTCCTCACTTTTGTAGGTTCCTAATTGCCCCTCTACCTTTTAATGGAAGAAACACAATAATGAATTTTGCATTGATTTTACCTCATTACTTGAAATATTATCACAGGCATGGAAATTATGGTCTGAAGATCAAGCTTCAGTGCTAATGGACCCAATATTGGGGCAATCATGTGTAGCAACGGAGGTGTCAAAATACACCCATATCAAATTATTGTGCGTCCAAGAAGATGCAGCAGATAGATCCACTATGTCATCTGTAATTGTTGTGTTCAGAAATGACATCGCGACACTTCCTCGACCAACACAACCAGCATTTTCTATTAATCGACTAGTCTTTAAATCAACTCAATCCTCACCAAATGTTAAGTTATTCCCTGTCAATGAAGTAACTCATTCAGATGTATCACCCGGATGACTTACTATTAAATTCTTCTTTTCCTAGTTCTTTGAAAAGATTCATGGATAGGCACATTTTTATTTATCGAGCAATGAGATAAAATGCAAAACTATGTCCGCAGTCATAATCCTTACAGTCGTGAACCTGGTTCTTTCAAAGATTCATGGACAAGTATATTTTTATTCATCGAGCAATGATATAAAGGGAAAAACTTCGTTACAGTCATAATCCTTATTTGATGAATATTATTGAGGTTGACAATTTAGCTATTGTGGGTGTTTGAAAGTTATTATTTTAGTAGGCTATTTTAGTTTTTGGTTAAAATTTATATGTTTAGAGTGACGATTGGATTTTTTTGAAGTTGGATATGATATTTGTAAGAGAAAAAGTGAAATAATTATAGATTTAGTGTGACATTTTGTCTTATTAGCTATTTTAGTTTATTTTGTCTTTTTGTAAATTTTAGCCCAAAAAAAGACTAAAATTTTCTTGCCAAACACCCTGTAATTTTGTATAGACACTTTTAATGGTCTAAATATTTTAAGAAATGTTCCAAAAAAAAAAAAAAAACCAAAAACAAAAACAAAAACAAAACAAAACAAAGAATCAAATGGTTAAAGATTTTCGAAATTAAATGAATTCTTTAATACAATACCATGGGATGAGAATAAGAGCTAGTAATTAAGTTGTATGCATTGAATGATACAGCTCATGCATTAGAGTCTTGGGATTTGAAGAGTCACTTAGGTAAGTTAAAAATGGCTGGGCTTTGCCTCCAGTCCACCATGTGGATTGGAGAGTCCAATCTAGCTCATTAGGTTCACTTTTGAGTTCCTTTTCGATAATTCGAACCGTTCACATTTTAAGATTTGTTGAGTACATTATCCTTATAAAAAATCACATCGATCAAATAATAGATACTATGTATTCGGGTCACTTTTTTATGAACCGTTAAACTTCTAGAGACATGGATTCTTCTGTCGAGCCATCATTACTTCACTTGAGTGGTCTATGTTGAAATAGACTCTTGATTACACTTGAAAATGTGTTTGTTCATGGGATTGACAACAGAAGAGTCCTAGCAGCATTGAATGATATAGTTCATGTATTAGAGTCTTGGGATTTGAAGAGTCACTTAGGTAAGTTAATAATTATATATGTGTACAATGAATCTTGATGTATGTAAAAATGAGATGAATATTTTTATTGTAAAAGTCTAAAGATATCTATGTCCTCTATATAAAGGGGCTAATGATCATTGTATGGCCACACAAGTAGAAGAAAATGTAGAAGAAAAGAAGTTCGAGTGAAACCATTGCTTGTATTGAAGCTTTGTTAAATATAATTTGGTGAAAATTCCGAAAAATAAATGTTGATCCCAAAAACATCATCACAACAGAAGTTTTCGTGCAATCCATTGACTAACCACGGAGTACCTGTTGGGTTGTAGACAACTTTTATCAGAAAATCTTCAGTTTTCAGCCCACAAAAATTTTTTTTTTTGAAGGTATGCTTGGTTTATTTTGGCCCACAGGTTTCTTTTTTCCCAATATAATGTAACAGTGTTTATACATTTTAGAATTAGAGAAAAAGAGAGGTTGTTGCCCTTTTTCAATGTGAGAAAGAAGAAAGTGTTTGTAATTCTATACTCAATATAGTGGATTGATGTGGCTTTTGAGAACGTAGACATGTTGTCACATCTCGTACATCTATGTGTTTTGTCTATTTATTTTTTTTTTGTAATTCCTAGTTTATAAGATTCATAGAATTTAAGGATTAAACATTTAAATACTAACAGTACCAAAAATTATTGATCCCAAAAACATCATCACCTCAGAAGCTCTCGTGCAGTCCATGTTCTAATTCTAAACAACATTAGGGCCTTAATCCACCAGAGGCGGAGGAGGAGCTCTCAGAGACGAAGTCAGAAGTCGTGTCAAGTCAAGTGGGGAAATATTTTTACATAGAAGCTGCAACTATAGATGAAATTTTTATTTACAATCGAATAAACCAAACATGGCCTTTAAATTTCAACCCTCCATTTATTTTCCAGCTAAATTTTCTTCTGAGCAATTATGGTTTAACATTATCAGAGTGCAAGGAAAGTTTCAAACTTTGATGTCAACATCTCAGTCAGTCCTGTCCCCGTCGTATGGGTTTTTCTAAATTTTTAACACTCCATAGAATATTATATTATTAATCCATTAGTTAAAAAAAAAAAGCCACTTTTTCTTTTAAAATTATTTTCTTTTTAATAATTGTTTTTTAAAAATTATGTGAAATTTTTTAACTTTTTCCGTCTGTTTTGTCGAGATCAATCTAAAAAGCATGTTTAAAAAAAAAATTCAAAAAATTAAATAAAATAAGTCAAAAAGATTTGATTATTTTTGCTTATTTTTGTCTTTTTTGGATTTTTTAAAAAAATTTATAATTTTCCGGTAAGTCTTATGGAGTTGAATTTAGAACTTAATTTTTTTTAAAAATTTACTAAAAACAAAAATAAACAAAAAAAATTAATTAAAAAATAAGCAAACCCAAACTAACCGTAGTTGTTGTTGGTAGTTGGTGGTCTCTGTAGAGTATAAATTCTATGCTGATTATTTGAACCCAGTGCCGTCCATATTTGGCGCTCGTTTGGCATAAACTAAACGGTTTTTTTTTTTTTTTCATTAAAATAGTCACAAAATAACAAAATAAACTTTTTAACCCAATAAAATAAATATCATATCTAAACCATAATCATTTCATTTTTTCTCTCACAAAAGTCAAAAAAGCCAAAAAACTTATAACAAACAAGACTTTTTAACCTCAGACTAAAATAGCCAAAAAGCCAACCCACATCCCAAACGAACCCTAACTAGTGTCTGCAGAACAAAGAATAAAAGAAGATGAGAAGACGTGTGAGTATGAGAGAAGATTTGTTCGGAACAATACACATCATTTTTGTTATGTTAATTTGTGATGAATTTATGTACTTTGTGATTGATATTACAAAATTTTGTGATAAAATTATATATTTTTTTATAATAGTGTACATATAATATTCATCCCTAAAGAGGTGCACACCATAACATTTCACTATCAGTGGTCTCTGCTTCAAATCATGTTGAAAGCAGCCTCTATAATGTAATTTTTTCCACAACGAAACGTGTCAACAATGTTTTGAAAATCGGACTAGTGAGTGTACTGAAAAAATGATCGAGTGGATGGATCATTAGTTCAACCGCGAGTGAACCAGAATCAAACTGTGATGTCATAATTATGTTATAAATAATTTATAATATATTTGTAAAAATAAATTTAGTTCAAGGGGAAAAAAAGTACATATATAAAATAAACAAACTAAAACAAACTTATAATACGATTGTTTTAGCATTAAAAGCAACAGATGCATGAATAGTTTGGTAGTTAGCATTTACAATACATTGTAAAAGGTTAGAGGTTTGAATCCTTGTACCATCAATAATGTTTTGGAATATTGTTGTCAACCCAACGGTTCAATGGACGCCAATTCAACCGGCAGTTCAACTGGTCCAAATCGAGTTTTCAATACAAACGATTATGTGGCGTAACTCGAGCTTGCCGACAAGAACCAGGAGCCCTTGAAAACGAAGGTGATGAAAAATGATTCTTCCTCCTCAACTCAGGCTTAGCTGAGGAAGAAGAAAGAAAGTTGGAGGCTTTTTCCAGAGAGAACATGAAAGTGTTCGCCTGGACACCATACAAGATGCTGGGATCAACCCCGAGGTCACCTGCCACAAGCTCAATGTGGACAGGTTGGCTAAACCAATAATCCAATGAGCTAGAAGACCAACATTGGTCTATGTAGAAGCAGTAAAAGAGGATGTAGGGAAGCTGTTGGAAGCACAGGAGAAGTACATTACCCGACTTGGTTGTCTAACACAGTGGTGGTCAAGAAGAAAAATGGGAAGTGGATGGTCCGTGTGGACTTCATGAGCCTGAACAAGGCTTGTCCAAAGGATTGCTTCCATTTGCCCAAGATAGACCAGTTGGTGGACGCCACCTCGGGTTATGGACGGATGAGTTTTCTTTATGCATATAGGGGCTATCACTAGATAGCTATATTCGCACCAGATGAAAAGAAGACCACCATCATCACTCCAAAGGAACTCTACTGCTATAGACGAATGCCAATTGGATTGAAGAATGCAGGGGTAACATACCAAAGACTTGTAACCAAGATGTTCAAGCACTTAATTGGCCAGACTGTGGAGGTTTACATCGATGACATGATCGCGAAAAACAAAGAATCCTCAGATCACTTGGCCTACCTCAAAGAGGTGTTTGATATCCTTAAGGCATACCGGTTTTGGCTAAATGTCTCCAAGTGTGCTTTTGGGGTAAGATCTGGCTTGCTATGATAGTAGAGTTTAACTAAGTTAAAGGATGTTTCAACGAGAAACATGATGAAACCAGCCATGACTTTGCCTAGGGGGCAATAACGTCGAATAGCCGACTTGGCTAGTTTGTATGAAAAGTTGAGTTAGTTAGTACTGTAAGATCAGTGCACTAAGGTCAAGCCTTAAGTATTTTGTTTAGACGAGCTAAACATGATGACATTGGTCATAGATGTCTAAGTCAGGCTTAGGCAAGATTGAGAAGTTGTTTCCTTAATGTGAACCTAAATTACAACTTATATTCATATTCGGGGGCAGTTTGTGATTTAGATTGTGATTTGAAAACAGCAACACTTGGAGAAATGTTCTACAGATTTTCAAAAGTTTGATTGGTTATATTTGAGATGAATCAATCCAAGGAAATTATGATTGCAGGATATTGTACTTAGAAAAGTTTATAGAAGACATACAAGTATTCACAACATGAAGAGGTGAGATATATATATATATATATGCAAGCACTCAACACTTAGTCAAAAATAGATGCATTCAAAGATATAAAAGTTGCTCAAGTACATCAGAAGGCACGTTAGCCTGGAGAAACAAAATTTGTGATTGTTTGAAGGAAACAAAAAGTACAAGTAAAGAGAAAAGAAGAAACCTTAAGTGCTAGCATGAGTTTCAGAATGCTCTATTTCAGCGTTTGGCGAGATATTGACCTTAGTAAGTGGTAGAGTGGTCGTGTCAACTTCCATCTCTTCATCAATTTCCTTCAGAAGATCTTCGATAGACTTGTCGGCCTCTTCAACTGAAGAAGTGCTCTCGGAAACTTCTGTGTCATTATCTCTAGTCAGGTCCAGTACTTGGTCATTGAAAGTGGAGGACTTGAAACAAGAGTTGGCCTTCTTGGAGGCCTCTTCTTCTTCTCCCTCCTCAGCATCAACAATCTCTTCGGATTGAGTTGGTGAAGAAGGAAATGGCACGTCGAGCTGACTGACGTCCGGTAGAGGCGAGTCCTCGGGGACAAACAATTTCTTCAGAGCAGCGATCCAGCCAAGATAATAGTCTTTGTTGTAGACTAAGTTGACTTGTTTCTTGTACTAGTCACGTACGTCGGCCTTGCCCTCCTCATAGGCCTTTCCATCTGCCACCTTGATTTCTTGATCTTTGGTGGCCAGGGCGTTAGCTAGTTTTTGCCCAACTTCGACAACTTTCTGTTCGACAGCCTTAGCCCCAGCCTCGGTCTTTTGTTCGGCAGTCCTCGCTACCTTGATTTTGTCTAATTGATTTTTGATTGTGGCCTCGGCCTTATTGAGTTAAGAAAGGTAACCCGACGCTTCCTAAGTCTTTTTCGTTAAGTCCTTCTTCATCAACTCGACCTTAATGGCATAGGAGAGGGCATGTTGAATGGACTGCAAAGAAGGGAAGTGAGTTAGTAAAATTTTACTAAATATGGAAATTGAGTACAAAGGCAAAACTTAGAAGGATTACCAAGACTGAGTGACGCATCATAAAAGCAAAGTGCTCGTATTCATTGCAGTCACTTATGGCGTCCAGGTCGACAGGCATGAGTAGACCTGCAGTTAAGGCAAAGGCGACCTCAAGGTCCCTTTTTGCACTGTCCTCAACTATGAGAATCCATTCGCCAACTCTTATCTCGGGAAACCAAGCATCATCGGGGAGAACATCCATTTCCCCACCTAGGCCTATTGATTTTGGGCATTGGCTACTTGGGGCCTTAGCCGACTCAAAGGTAGGCATTTTCTCTACCGCCATCTGAGAGATCGACATGCTATCTTCGGGGTCTTTGTCCTCTAAAAGAGAAGTCATAGTTTTCTTTGCCTTTGCCTTAGCCTTCTTCACTCTCTTTTGCTTCTGGACTAAGAGTAGGGATGGAATGGAGTGGACAGTGATAACATTAGGGATTTTGCCAAGGAGATCTTTACCAACTATAGGTTTGCGCCCTATTTTGTCAGAAGCACCGACAATTATTACTCTGGTGCCGAGTTTGAAGGTAGGAAGAACAATTGATGGGTTTGTTAGGTCGTACGTTGGCAAATCAGTGCCTCAGTGGTTCCTGCTACGATGATGAGATGTGTTGAGACGGAGCCGAGGTAGACGGTTGATTAACTAAATTAGAAGCTTAAGAAGTCGGACAAGATCTTTTCGCATGACGTAGGACTTACGAAAAGACTTGCTTGGCTGGGGTAGTTTTGCGAAGACAAGAGAACATATATGAGAATTTGACTAAGTATGAGAAAATTAATGTTGAAAGTGTGTGATCTAGGGAAACTAAGTGCTTACCTTCATCTTCCCTAAAGATCCCCCTACGTGAGGAAAAAAGGCTCAAGTCTTCATCTGGAGCAAATTCTTAGTTGCCCAAGACAATCAAATAGTCTTCACCAACACCCTTCTTGGAGTCTGGGAGGTTGGCTATCATTTTGTAAGCGGTGGATCTAGGGTTAAGGTAATAGGAGATATTGTTGGTAGACTTAAGGCTACACATGGTATAGTAGTACTGGACATCGGACAATTTGAGCCTTGCGTTATGTCAGCAACACAACTCGACTATTCTGTTGATTGTCCTAAAGGTGTTTATCACTAGGTGCATAGGGTTGAGGCAGTAGTAGTGCATTATCTCTCTAAAAAGAATGTTAAAGGGGAATCTGATTCCACCCTCAATGATCAACACCACGAGAAAGGACATGTAGTTGTCTCCAGGCATGATGGAGTCATTCTCACTAGCTAACCTAATCTGGACATCAACTGGGATGTCAAACTCTTGTTGGAAGTACTCTATTTTTTACTGGGAATCTACCCTCCATTTGTGCATACCCATAGTGTTGGGAAAATGTTCTCTGTCTAGCAGAGGTGGTTTTTGGTGCCGAGATGACTAAAACCTAGGGTTCCTAGGTGGTGCTTTGGGTGTTCTGGTCTATGGATTCTGGGAATTTCTATGTTTGTTTTGGGGTTTTGTTTTCCTAATGTTCTAACAAATCCCAAGTCTTAATCTAAAGTGTTCAAGATATGCAAGAATCTGGAAAAACCAGATTCAGAAGTTGAAGATTGAAATGCAAAAATACAAGAGCATGAGCATGACAAGATGAACGGGGTGTTTGAATGAGCTACCAATCATGGATATAAAGAAACATGCAATATGCAAGATTAAATTCAAAGCACATAAAAACTAAGAATGATGTGTGCAAGAACTGGGGAAAATAAAAAATTTCTAAAGAATCTAAGTGCAGAAACTTGAGAACATGCTCAGATATTTAAGAACATGAAGAACACACAAAATCGAAATTGAAGTCAGGAGATTGAAGGACTTATAAATTTGAGATAGGAAAACGGATGTCGAATTCTTGTTTGTTGGAATAAGACACGAAGGTTGATCGAAACAGAAAGAGTATTTGGTTGCTGAAGATTGTTAGACAGCGTTGTTGCAGAGAGCTTGGGCATTTGTTAATGGAAGTTTGTGAAAGACTGAAAAGAGAGATGATTTGGAGAAATGAAGTGACGGAGAAAGAGGGAGAGAGTTTTGATAAAAACTGAAAGGTCGGCAACGAAATCATTTCAAATGCCTTGGGAGACGTGCTCACGTTGACATTAGTTGACGTCAGGCGGCTTGGGTCAGAGTTGATATGACATGTCTATTGCGTGATGAGTACGCACCAGTAAGGTGATGACACATGAGCGAAACGATTGAGGTTGTTATGACATGACAAGTCATGGGTCTTGAACTCTTGGAATTCTTGAACTAGCAGGTCATGACCTCGGCTAGTGATACGATATTGGATGAGATGGTGTACTTAAGCGAGACAGAACATGTCATTTGTTGATTCTTGATGAGTGGACACTTGGTTCCCTGTTTATTGACACCGATGAGTCATGATCTTGGTCGGAGGAATATCTCTAGTATGTTGTTTAGTCGACATGTTGGGAGATTAGATGATATAGATTCCATCACCTTAGGTTGTCGAGGTAATACAATCTTGGGGGCAATTATGGAGACATATTTTTTGGGTTGTCCACGTGGCTAAGGTTGTTAGTTGAGGTGCCACGTGGATGGGCCAAGATGCCAAGATATAATGCTATCATATCATAATCTGAAATATTCGGATAGAGGACAAGAGTCCTAGATGATATCAAGCTTGAGAGAGTTTATCTTAATATGGATAGTGTGAGTTGTGATAGATGTTATCCTTGAAAAGATAGAGTCCTATGAAGTGACACTTCTAGGGAACGAGGGTATTGCTGACTATAAAAGTAAGGCACTCCCGTGGGTCTAAGGTATGCTTTTATTTGTGAGTTGTGTACTTGTATAGATATCTTGTGAGATAAGTTACTGATTTAATCGTCGAAATGCTCCTAGGTGGACAAGCCATCAGTGTTACTTATCTTCTTACGTGCAGGTATTGGGCTTAATCTATTCTTCTATGTGCTCTACGACTAAATTCCTTACATCTCAACAAAGAGATCTGTTTGATTGTGAGATTAGAAATCAATCCCCACAATAATAGCCTTGGTAATGGTTGGTGAAAGGGGAGAAAATCTATCTCACACTTTCATTTTCTTGTAAACTGGTCCAACACCTAGGATTTCAATTCAATAATACACCTTCAACAAGCTCTTCCAAAGAAAAAATATAGCAAGAAATTCTATCTAAAATGATATGAAAACTCATTCGGTTTGAGTTTTCAAATATTATTATTTTTTCGTAATTTATTATTTTTAGTAATTTTTTCATATATATATATATTTGATATATATTTTTTTTTTTGATGCATCTAAGAAGTAAATATTTGTAGAGAAATTTTAAAAAAATAATAATTTAAGAAATATAAAAATAATATTAAAATGAATTGAATTTTTGTATTTCTTTAAATTTAGTAAATTTGAAAACTTTGAATTTAAGTAAATTTAAAATTTTAAAGTATTAGTCTTGTCCTGTGTCATTTTGATCAACGATATTTCAAATGTATCAACTTGTTCATCTACTTATTAATTTTATCAATAAATAATCTTTACCTGTGTGTGTGTGTGTTTTTTTTTTTTCAATTGATAATGGAAGTAAACGTCATTTTATCAAACCACCGAAGTGTGTTAAACCTTGGGTTTGATCCAATGGTTTTATAGTTACACCTTAGAGTGTGGTGAGAGAAAAATCAAATATTCGAGCTAATGGAGTAACAACGACCCTCTTAATTGTAATATAATTTTATTAACAAACTAACATTCTACAATCTTGACACAAAATAAAATAAAATAAAAATAATAACAACAACAATAATAATAATAATAATAATATAATAATAATAATAATAATAATAATAATTTGTGTTGATGTGATTTTACAAAATCACTTTTACTTTCGTTATCAATTGAAGGTGAAAACGGAAGTGTGGGAGCCGAATAATTGACAAAGGCAGAAGGCGCGCGCAATACAGGGCTGATAATAATCGGCTGTATCCGAATACAATATTTTGGCCGAATAGGTGCGTAGCATTGGAGCCGGTTAATGTAAAGGATAATGATCAAAAAGTAGGCCCTGGCCTCGGGGATCGAGAAAAACAGGTATAAATACAGGAACAACATATTTAGTAGGTATGTAAGAATCACTCCACTTAACTTAGACAAGAAGCTATCTTGAGTGTCTGAACTAACTTGTCCGTCGAAGTGCTAATCCCGGCACCCTCGACCGGAGTGTGTATCTTTTCAGGCTAGCTGAGGATCATTAGCGTCTCCTAGGATTCGAAGAGTATTTCCAAACCACTTCTCCACAATTGGCGCCGTCTGTGGGAATACTCAAATACATCCATGGCAGGCGTAACTGAAGATCCTCCGGTAGCCATTGACGAGACCGCACAGGGAGATGACCTCACTCCAGCAAATATGCTTGGGAAAGAAACCATCGCTGCAAGACGCGCCTTGAACTTCGATTCACCAACGACTTCAGCGCAAGAGACAATACAGGCGATCATGGAACAAGCAAAGCAGAACGAACAGAGGCTGGAGAACATGATCGCTGAAAATGAACGTCTCCGTCAAGATTTGGCCCTCGAAGTCGCAAAATCGAGAGAAGCCATGCGCCAAGATCCCGAACGACCTCCGAGGACCGGTGGACAACGACCTCGAGCCCGGCCCAAGGATACCAATAGCGACTCTAACTCATTATCCACGGAGCTCACCAAGAAGGGACGATCCGAAACTTCCAGCTCCTCCGAAAATAGTCTACATATAAGGAACAAGCGTAGGAGGAGCAGTTCAGACGAAGATGACCAGCACGATCCTTTTGTCCGACGGGTTGCAAGGGCAGCCCTGCCCAAGAAGTTCAAAGCTCCGTCATTCACTCTTTACGATGGAAAATCAGACCCCACTGACCATATCCGTCATTACAAGCAGGCCATGACATTGCATGCAGATAACGAAGCCCTCATGTGCCAAATATTCCCCAGCAGCCTGGGGCCATTAGCTGTCAGGTGGTATTATAAGTTGGAGCCAGCCTCCATCAAAAGCTTCCATCAATTACAGAAATCCTTCAGGGCCAGATTCATCACCAACGAGGTACAGCCGAAACAGGCCGACTCCCTCTGGGCTATGTAGATTCAGTCAGGAGAAACGCTCAGAGCGTATTCGGTGCGATATTGGGAGTGCTTCAATCTCGTCGACGACGCTTGTAACGACTCCATGGCCATCACTGCCTTCAAAATGGGACTACATCCCGATAGTCCCCTTCGCAGTTCTCTGACCAGAAAACCCCCCAAAACGGTCTGGGCGTTGATGAAGAAAGTTGAAGAGTATTGCAAAGTGGAAGACGATGCCTTGAGAATAAAGGCCGGCCAAATGTCCAACAAAACGGCCCCTCCTGAAATTGCTCAACCGATAAGTTCCGTGCCACCTCCTAGCCCAGAGCCTCAGCAGTGAGCTAAACGAGACAAAAGGCGGGATACTCGCTGATCAAGCGATCAATGTCCCCACCGGATGAATGAGTAACTGCAAGTCGACAGCAGACGTTCGAGACGTGCCGACAAAAAGTACACAGAGTTGTCAGAACCAATCGCTACAATAATGACCAAAGTCCAACACCTTCCATTCTTCAAATGGCTGTCAAAGATGGTGGGGCCGCCCGACACGCGAAGAAGGGATCGGCGGTGCGAATATCACAAAGATTACGGCCACGAAACAGAGAGCTACTACGCATTAAAAGATCACCTGGAAGAACTGGTGCAAGACGGCCGACTGCAACAGTATGTGAGACAGGGAAAGCCAACTAAGGCACTAGCCTTGAGGCAGGACTCTCCTCCACTTGGTGTGATCCATGTAATCTATAGCCTGCCTGCACCCCCAACTGTGCACACAATTCAATCGCATCCAATCCCCCAGGCGCAACGTATTCCGACTGAATGGCCCAAAGAAACTCTGACAATCGCTTTCAATGACTCCGACCGTAGTGGCACAACAGCTTCCCACATTGATCCGTTGGTCATTTTACATTACAAATAAACCGGTTCGCCATTGAACGAATTCTCATAGACCCAGGGAGTACTTCAGAGGTTATGTATTACCAAACTTTCATCAAACTCGGCCTCAACGAGTCAGATCTGCGTCCGGCACCTCGTCCATTGTTCGGCTTTAATATGAATCCCGAATACCCGTTAGGAAATATCGTACTACCTGTCCGAGCGGGCTCCAGAACGGTCGAAGTAGAATTCCTGGTTGTAAAGCTCCCTTCGCCGTATAATGTCATCATGGGGCAAACCTTTATACATATTATGAAGGCCGTTCCAAGCACTTATCATCAGCTCATGCGCTTCCCGACAGCCCGTGGCATTGAAGAGGTCTGTGGCTCCCCCCAATCGGCACAAGCAGCGATTTTATGAAAACCATCTCATTGACCCGACCTGTGGGCTTTGATACTTGTATATGTTTCACTTCCGCAATGCAAACCATCTTTCTTTGTCGTTCAATTTATTTCGCACACTACATTGCGCCGCTCGTCATGATGAAATTTCGGAGCCTCCTTCGGTGCATGACACCTTAGGGCCGATTAAGACTCCGGATTCGGAGCGCCCCTTCGTGGATATCACGATTGGCCACATTAAGTCTCCGGATTCGGAGCCCCCTTTGGTGCATGACACCTGAGGGCTGATTAAGTCTCCGGATTCGGAGCCCCCTTTGGTGCATGACACCTTAGGGCCGATTAAGACTCCGGATTCGGAGCACCCTTCGTGGATATCACAATTGGCCACATTAAGTCTCTGGATTCGGAGCCCCAATGGTGCATGACACCTGAGGGCCGATTAAGTCTCCGGATTTGGAGCCCCCTTTGGTGCATGACACCTTAGGGCCGATTAAGACTCCGGATTTAGAGCGCCCTTCGTGGATATCACGATTGGCCACATTAAGTCTCCGGATTTGGAGCCCCCTTTGGTGCATGACACCTGAGGGCCGATTAAGTCTCCGGATTTGGAGCCCCCTTTGGTGCATGACACCTTAGGGCCGTTTAAGACTCCGGATTCGGAGCGCCCTTCATGGATATCACGATTGACCACATTAAGTCTCCGGATTCGGAGCCCCCTTTGGTGCATGACACCTTAGGGCCGATTACAACTCCAGATTCGGAGCCCCCTTTGGTGCATGTCACCTTAGGGCCGATTAAGACTCCGGATTCAGAGCCCCCTTTGGTGCATGACACCTTAGGGCCGATTAAGTCTCCGAATTCGGAGCCCCCTTTGGTGCATGACACCTTAGGGCCGATTAAGTCTCCGGATTCGGAGCCCCCTTTGGTGCATGACACCTTAGGGCCGATTAAGCCTCCGGGTTCGGAATCCCCTTTGGCACGAACAAAACAAAACTTTTCAATCATTGACAATGTCAAGGCAAGACGCAAATAAAAAATTACAAAACAAAACTTTTCAATCATCGACAATGTCAAGGCAAGATGCAAATAAAAAATTCAGCATAAGATGCAAATGTTTGAAATATAACTTTTTATTCGATCAAACAGTTGTTACATAAACGCAATTCGCATTTGAGCATTACAATTTTTATTTAATCAGACAGTTGTTACATAAACGCAACTCGTATTTGAGCACTACAATACTCATTTCCAATCTGAAAAGCTAAAAAGGGGATAAGACGCATTGGTAAAGCGGCAGTGCCGAATCAACTCCCGTCACCCAGAAGTCCTCCGCGGTTTGCAATGCCTCGAGCCAACTGTGCCCAAGCCCTCCCTTGATACCATTGACAATGTCAAGGCAAAGATCCAGGACAAGGAGGGATAAATCCAACGGTCGTTGCCTTTCCTTTCGAGGTGATCTGCTTCGACGACTTGAAGGTTTATGCCAACTTTCAGACGCCCTACTTCCCATATGGATGGCCCCTCCGCCACGATCCATGGCAACACCAAGGTCGACTGAACTCCAGCCTCTAACTAACATCCCCACTTAACCCACCTCACATAAGCGATTGTTTATCTGCGCAAAGAGCCACTCCTTTTATTTTCAATACTGGCAGCGATCTCGAGGCCCCAATCCCGAGGCGATTTCACTAACACTAAACTCCATAAGCAAAACGTCGGTTGACATTTTCCACGGCGTAGTTATCCAAACGACTTTTTGAAGTACGTGCATTGGCCAAAAATCTAGGCCCCAAGCCGAGTTGAACTTGCCAGAGCCACTTTACCTACCGGCTTTTGGCTTCAGGTTACAATAGCCTGTCAGGAATAAACGCCTATCACGTGTGGATTGACCCTGCCGGTCAACGCTTATATATTCATTCAAACACAACAAAACAAAACACATACATGCCGAATACGAACTGCAATGAAATATTTGTGACATAACATTTTTCTTTATTTATTCAACAAAACAAGCAATAAATTACATAGTTTTGAACGTGATCCGCGTTTCAGCCTTACAATAAATATAACTATGTGGCGTCACCCTCATCATCACTCTTCTCAACTTCAAAAGCAGAAAATAGAAAATGTTTACTGTGATAGAGTGGTGATGCCGACTCAATGCCCGCCGCTCGAAGAGCGTCTGCGACTTGAGATGCCTTGATCCAACCGTGCCTAAATCCACGATTCTCACATCGGCAAACTTCTTCGCCCAGTTTTTCCTTGGTCTTCTCGATTCCGACTCTTCGGCCTTCATGGAAACCTTTCTAATAGGCCCTTCCCTTCGCGCTCTCCATCGCGAACATACTCACCGTCTCACGATCGGCAAGCGCGGAACTGATGAGCCGGCTGGTAACCCTATCTTCTACGATTGGGTTTCCCTACCCGACGGTGTAGACACCCCATTTTTGACTGTCTTTAAGACTTGGACGCGACTGATGGTTTACATGGTGGAGAAAGGTGTGCAGGGGAAAGGTTCAGTTTATTTGGCAAGGAGAGAGTCAAATCTCAACTTTATACCCCTGTTCTAGACCAAAACAATCTTGATCAAAAGATTTTAGTCTTAAAACCCTCTCTTTCAAAACGTTTTTGAAATAAAATTTTTACGATGTTCCGAGGCTCGCATTTTGTCAAATGTTGCGCTTTTCGGTAAACCGAGCAAGGACAAAGTGAAAATGAATGAAAGAGAGATGAAATCTTTGAAAAATATTTCAAAACACCTCACTTAGGGGTTTGAAGTTGAAGAAAAGAGGAGAAGAGGGAAGAAATCCAGTTGGGGGAGAAAATTGGCATGAACCGTTAAGAAAGAGTCGAGCAGCCCTCGCCGAATCGGGCCCATTCATTTGCATACTTGGAATCAAGCTATGAGGCCACCACCGTTGGAAATAAGACTTCCGGGGCTTCATTTTGCACTCAAGAATATCCTAAAGCCAATTCCAGACGGGGGAGATATGGTTGATTGAAGTAGGGCATCACTCTGGTTGGACCGAATCTGCGCGGCTTCACCAAAACAGGCATAACCTTTTCCACAGGAGGAATTTTAATGGAAGGTTTATGCCATTGGAAAGCTAACTTCCGGGGCTTCAATTAGGACACTTGAACGGCCACCATTGGACTTCTCTAGCACTGGCCGGCCACCTTTCTTTCCGGAAGACCCATTTTTGGTCCTGAAAAGTAGCAGGCCGGCCAGAAAAGCCAGAAAAAGTAGCCGGCCGGCCAGAAAAAAGTAGCAGGCCGGCCACCTAGCTGGTGAAATAACTTTTTTGCCCTTTTTAGCTAGCCGGCCATAACCCCCTCCCCAAGTGTGTCCTAAAAGTGAATTTTGTTTTCCTCTAGGTCTTATGTCCGAGGGTTTGGCCTTTTGGGGGGAAACTTGAATTGTTTTCCCCCCCATTTTTCCCCCTCTTTTCCACCCTTTTTTGTCTATATAACCAGCACTCCCAGCTGGTTTTGGGGGGTTAGACATATTGGTTTGAGCCTTCTACACTATATCTCTCTCTCTCTATACTCTAACCATCAAAACCTCCCAAACCCTACACCATTTCTACACCACCACCTAGCACCACACCACCACTCCATTCCAGCAGCTTGGAAGATCTTTTCAGAGCTTAGGAGGCATCTTTTCTCAAGCCAAGAGGCTGTCAAAGAATTGGTCTACAAGGGTAAGCACATTTCTCCTCTTTTTTGGCCTTATTTTGCTCAATATATAAGTCATTCTTTCTTGCATTTTTGGGCTCCGACCCTAACTGAAAATAGCATTTTTTTGAGCTCTTTTTCATGTTTGTTTAAGGGCCTCTCACTGTTTGAGGCTTTCTTTTTGCACTTGCTTCTTTACCTCTCTTGTATGCCTATTTCTTGTGTAGTATTTTTGGCCTATGTATAAACTGTTTTGAGCTCTGTCATAAACTGTAAAGTGGGTTATTTTGAGCCCTTCTTCAACATTGTTGAAGGGCTCATCACTGTTTGAGGCTTTCATTTGCCACTTGCCTTTATATCCCTCTTTTGGCCTTATTTTTGCATGATTTGTTAGCCTCTTGTGCTTCTGTTTTTGGGCTTTGGTCCGAACTGTAAATGGACTTATTTTGATCCCCTATTCATGTTTCATTAAGGGTATTTTGATGTTTGAGGCTTCCTTTTTGTACTTTGTGTTATAGCTCTCTTTTTGGCCTTACTTTGCATAGTATTTTGAGCATGCTTGTGCACTGATTTGGGTTTGGTCATCAACTTTAAAATACCATATTTTGGGTCCCTCTTCAACATTGTAGAAGGGCCCTTCTCTATTTGAGGACAGAAGCTGCTACTTACTTCATTATCTCACTTTTGGGGGCATTTTTGCATGCTAGCTTAGCCCCATTTGGGTTCACTGTTTGGCCTTCCTTAAAACTGTAAATATGCTTGTCTTGGGGCTTCCTTGATTCTGTATTCACACTTCATGTTCAACTAATGCATGCATTGCATAGCCATAGGTCATTCCATGCGCCTAATTTCATGTTTCGGGATTCATTTCATGCATCGGGTGTCATTTTGCCATCTTTCGGGACTGTTTTGCATCACATTTTGATACTGAAATTTGCATGCTAGTATGCCATATTCCATGCCTTGCCATGTCTTGTTAGAGTGGCATTTGGTGCCTTAGGGTCGGTCCTCGGTTTGCGTGCACGTGTGCACGCATTTCGAGTGTCTCATTTTCATCTAATGGCCTCTTATGTGAGTGTGGCTGAGGTCCACTTGTGTTAGTGTAATTCCATATCGCATTGTGTATGCCATTTCATTCCATAGCGTTGCGTATGCTAGGTTGTATGTTAGCGCATTGTGTATGCCATATTACCTCGTGCATCGTGTATGCCATTTCATAGCATGTTGCATGTTAGGTTGTATCTTAGTTGCATTTCATGCATGTCATGCATATTGCATTGTGTTTGGGATAGGAGTTAGCCCAAGCACGGGAAACGAGGTACGTTTCGTACTCCGAGTGACGGAACGTGTCTCAATTCCCCAGTCGCCAACACTCCGGATTACCCATGATGGAGTCTAGGTATTGTTGTGTTTATATGTGCATTCATTCCATATCGAGTTGTGCCATTCGACTCCTCAGCCATCATGCATCGAGATGCGTGATTGGTGGCACGAGGATCGAGGTATGCATACATATGTGAATATATTTCCATGCCCCTTTCCTACTCTCTGTTGCAACAAATCAAGAATCAGCAGCCTTCCGGAGCTTGGCGCGCTTTCCAAGAAACAATTGCAAACAGAGGCTAATTGGGGCATCGCGGTGGATTTCCGCGCAAAGGCAACTCGGATATGCATCATTCATCATCTGAAGAAGAGTCAAGGAAGTCCCTGGCTTCCATGCCAGTTTATTATTTTCTTAGTTAATTTGGTAATTAATTAGGATCTTTGTACATATTTGGACTTTATTATTCATTTGGACTGTACTATTTGGGACTGTATATTATTTATTCGGACCCTCTGTGCAAGGGCATAATTGTAATAAGTGTGCGTGCGTGTGATGTATGTCTTCCAACCCCACGTCTTTCTCCCTTTTATTTACCTGCTTATGATGGTTAGATTAGGGCATGTTTTAATTGGCATACAGTATGATAGCATGTTTGCATTCATTCATCTGTTTTGCATGCACCGGGCTCGGCGCATCATACTAACTGCATTTGTATTTCAATTCTGAGTTGAATACATGTTAGCTGTAGCATTCCATATGCCATGTTTAGAATAGCCGAGCCTGCTATAGTTGCATTATTGCATGTGTTGCATTAGGCATTTCTGTATAATTAGGATCATGCATGATTTCTAATCAGTTTCTGTTTTGGCTTGGAGTACTCGGTAAGTCTTTATGCTTTAGCATCCTTGCATGTGTGTGAGTGAATGCCATGATAGCATGCTTACCATGAGGCTATTTGCTTATGTGATATAACTGCCTGAATGCCTGTGGGTGAAGGTTGGGTTATTTGGATTGGAACAATTCATCGACTGTGAGTTTTCAGCCCACTAGATAGTGGCAAAACCATGTTTTCTAAGCCCACCCGAGGGTGGCAAATCCACGTCTTAGCCTACTTGCGGGTAGCACCATCAAACCATTTTCAAACAAACAAACATGAAATGTTTTGTTCCAATTCAGGTGACCCAGTCTATACTTGTATGCTGTGCGCATCACATAGTAAATCTAGGCTAATAACCGGAATAAGAGCGCACAATGTTTTCAAAACTAGATATCATGGTTAGTAGAGGCCGATCTTTGATCGGGCGAGCGGGGGTGCTCACGAAGTGACCTTCCCCAATCGTACCCAAGTTCCCGAGCCGAGGCAACTTTGGTGATGACGGACACGTGGCCTTAGGCAACGAGTCAAGGTTTCCTAAATTTCCCAAAATAAAATATTTAGGTGGCGACTCTGTATCTGGCAAGCAGTCCATGTTTGGCACTTCTTTCAAAAATCTGTTTTCTCAAAACGATTTGCTGGATTTGGACTCTTTGGTTCAGATTACGAACCGTGACACAAATCGAGTCCGAGCTGTAGCGAGGTCCCCCGCGGGCTTGTTACAGACGGGTTATGCCTGGGCCGCCTTGGTCTTCCTCAACTCGCGCTCAGCCGCCTCCGCGCGGGCCTTCAAACTTCGAATACGTTCATCCTTCTTCTCCATTTCTCGGCGAGCAGCGAGCAATCGCATGCCGATTTCATAGGCAGTGTACAGCCCCTTCACCGCCCCATGAACGCCTTCGCGAAATACTTCGTAGTCCTAGCGACCTACCATCGATTGCTGAACCTCAGGCGGGAAAATCTGTCGAGCAAACTCGACCGCTACATTAGGGTCTCGAACGATCGAGTCCGCCTCCGTCATAGGTCTATTCCCCACAAATACCGCGAAGCTTAATGGGCGCGGATTCGCCTCAGGTGCCCTCTCAACTCGAGGTTGGGAAGTTCTGCCCTGCGACTGCTTGTCCTGCTTGGGCGACCTACTTCGACGTCGAGGAGACTGACGCCTCTCCCGATCCCTGGAACTCCTGCTCCCTGTGCGCGGAGGGTCACTACCTCGATTCATGTCTCCACCCAGCTCAGCCAGCGTCTTCGTTTCCCCTCTGCTGTTAAAGAAGAGTCTGTTTGACATTCACTCGATACCCTCAAACGCTGGACTCAGTTGTCTGCTATGCTCATAAAAGTTTTACCTTTAATCATTTATCCTGTAAAGAGGCAGCACCCTCGAGACCATCTCATTAATTGTAAAAACCTCAAACGCCCGGCGCCGACTGGATCGACTTGCTTGGGGCAAAGGCAGACATATCTATCAAAACTCCTAAGGTCGTTTCCTCCGGCGCCCGAATGATCATCGTTTCATCCGGCGCCCGAATGATCATCCACCGCCTGAGGCAAGGGCAGATTCATCAATCCATTTGGCTTATGTACCCCGTTTCCTCCGGCGCCCGAATGCTCATCGTTTCATCCGGCGCCCGAATGATCATCCACCGCCTGGGGCAAGGGTAGATTCATCAATCCATTTGGCTTATGTACTCGAGCCGGCCCATGAATCGATCCTTCACAAATCTTAAGGTCGTTTCATACGGCGCCCGAATGATCACGCACCGCCTGGGGTAAGGGCAGATTCATCAATCTATTTAGCTTATGTACCCCAGCCGGCCCATGAATACGGCGCCCGAGTGATCATGCAACGCTTGGGGTAAGGGCCGATTAATCAATCGATTTGGCTCAGTACCCACAATACGCGGCACATGAATGATAATTCAATATTGTCATAGGATATTCATTTTCTGACAACTAAAACACAGCAATGATTTTATCCAAATTCATGAAAGGCAAAGTATTCTTCATTAACATAACTTCACAAACCATGAACAAGTAGTGGAGAAATACCAAGGCAGTTTTCATTAATAAATTGAGCGCAAATAGTAACCAATTTATACATGAAACCTAGCCTGAGCCAACAAAAGTCTACTAAACAAAAACTTACATCAAAAATAAAAGTCTACCAAACAAAAACTTACATCAAAATCAAAAGTCTACCAAACAAAAACTTAAATCAAAATCAAAGGAGATGACTCCCAAATCAATCCTCGGGGTCAGACTGAAGTGGCTCGACGTCCACTTGCTCATAGGGAATTGGCAAGGCCAATGTAACTCCAGCGGCAGCAAGGGCTTTGAGCTATCCATGTTTGAACCCCTGATTCTCGAATTTGGGGACTTCATCTACATATTCCGTGAAGGCGGCGTTTTTTCCTGCCTCAAATGCCGCAGAAGCTTCAGAATCGGCTTTCTCCTTGGCGGCCTTGAGCTCCGCTAACTGAACCTCTGCCTTGGCAAGTGCCTTCTTGGCTGACTTGAGCGATTCTTCGCTCGCATTTGCCCTACTCTCAGCGTCAGAGCGGAACTGTTCAGCTGAGTTAGCTCTCTCTTTCTCTGCTTCAGCTAGCGCACTCTCCATCGCGGCTCTCATACTTTCAAATTCAGCCCTACTCTTTTGACCGTCCGCCTCCGCTTGCAAACGATCAACTCTGCCGAGGCATCGTGGAGGCGGCGGCCTAGGTCCGTGATCCTGCCAACAGTCTGCAAAACAAGTTGGGAACGTCAGATATCTTTAAGGAAAACAAAGTCAAGAGAATTTGAGATGGTCACTAATCAGGAACGCCGGCAGCGCAGATAGGGCTACGACCACAACATCCGGCACGGCGCGAAAGGCTGCGACGTCAGCCGGCAAGGAAATTGAAGCCGCGAGGCTCAACGCCACGGCTGGATCCTCAATGACTGAGGCATCGGAGGAGATCGGCGTATCTTTGATCTTAGGCCGAACAATAAAAGGCACAGCCACACCCGACTCATCTAAACGAGGCCGTTTGAATGAAAGGCTAATTTCCGACCCAGCCTCTCCCTCGGCGCTACGCTTTTTGCCCCGCTCCTCCGGAATCAGCCGTTCATCAATGACCTGTTCCTCAACCTCTTCCCCCCGTTCCGGCCTCAGCGACCTGAATCGTCTCTTCAATAACGGGTACGGAATTTTTAATCAAGGTGGGCTCAGAATGAGCGGCCTCGGCCTTCTTTCGAGCAGCCATTCACTCGGCATTTTTCCTTCGCGCCATCTGCGTAAGGCTTTCCCCAGCCATAGCATCAAAAATATCGCCGGGAAGGTCCCCTAAATTTGTAAAAATATCTTTGGATGAAAACTCTGCCTGACCCGAAGTGGACGGTGAAGGCAGGTTAAGTCCCGCAGCCTCAAACGCCGAGCGTATCGCTTTGTCGACCTCTTCGACCTCCTCAGCAACCTCTCTGGTCGGTTCGGCAACTACCTCTACCACCGGCTCAGCCTCTACCGTCGAATCCGAATCTTCAAGGCCAATTTGCCTAAGGCTTTTGAAGCTGGGAAAGATAACAGCCGAAAGTTGTTGATCGCCAGATGGAATTGGAATGCCTTCCGCAGCCGAGAATGTAGTGTAAGTCGGTTCGTATCGGAGGAGTATGTGAGCCGCTCTCCCTTGCTTTTGTACGTTTGGACGGCCGAAGTATCTGAGCGCAGACTTGATCTCCTCAAGAACCGCCCCGTCGGTTGACGGGAGAATTTTCTTCAATCTGTTACCTACAAAGAACAAGGGGTGATTAAAGGGAAAAAAAAAGCCGAGTGAAAGGTGGGTCAACACACAACAAGGCAATGCACGGCAACCTGGATCACCCTTTCGTCTGGGAATACACTACAACAAGTTGGTCTTGGATGACGAATATTTTTTGTCTCCAAAGAGCTAATTTCGTCACTATAGATATTTGTGAGGAAATATTTTCGTCACCAAGTTCGTCATTGAATGTTTGTCACTAAAAAGCATCGTGACGAAAAATAATTTCGTCACCAATGAAATTACTTTAGTGACGAAACTTTTTGTCACTAATAAAACAATATTTTGTCGCCAAAAATTCTCATTTTCGTCACCAAATAATTATTCAATACCATATTTATAACTTTAGTTGACGAATAAATTTGTCACGCATGTTGATCATTGATGAGGAAATAATTTCGTCACAATAAGATGTAAAGATGACGAAATTTTTCGTCTTCAAAAGTCATAATTTTGTCACCAATAAAACAATATTTTGTCACCAAAAATTCTCATTTTCGTCACCAAATAGTTATTCAGTACCATATTTATAACTTTAGTTGACGAATAAATTTGTCACGCATGTTGATCATTGATGAGGAAATAATTTCGTCACAATAAGATGTAAAGGTGACGAAATTTTTCGTCTTCAAAAGTCATACATGGGTGATGAAATATTTTTCGTCACAAATATATATATACGTGACGAAATTTTTAGTCACCAAACAACAAAATAAATAAAAACTTTCATATATAAACTATAGTAAATTTTGTCACAAAAAAAGTTTATTAGTAACGAATAATCACTTTGTCATAATAATAAGTACAAATGACGAAACAAATTCGTCACTAAACTTGTTCTATATTTTATATTCAATTTAAATTATTATTTCACAAACATCCCCGCTCATATCCCAATAGCCTTTTAATTGTACTAAGAAATCCATTAGCTATTATACATCACTCCACAAAAAAATTCACTAAACAATTTATATTATAAATCAAAATATATCCATCAAACAACTTTAATAATAATCCATTAAGTATCACAAAAAAACCATCAAAGCAAATCCCAAAATGAACTAACGTGGAGTCTACCAAAAAATCAACACTCAATCTTAATTTGCAACTACAACTAAGCATCAGTTTAGGAAAAAAAATTCAACAGTTGATCTTCATTTGCAGGTATGCTTCCGAACGTCATCGAAACCAATCTACAAAGAAAATAAACAAGGCAAACATTAGCATAGAATGTATATATATAAAGTTTATTATAATAGCAAAGTTTTATTATAAACGTAAAGCCAAATATCGGAATCTTAACAAATATACAGAACTGTTCTGAAGATCACAAGCTTGAAGTTATCTGAATAGAAATTAACAGAGATTAACTAAAAAGATGAATACCATGCTCATTCCCACCCATGGGCTTTGCAATGATCACCTTAACATGGCAATTCACTGTATCCCCAGAATTATGCTCGGATCAAAAACTGGGTGTGACCCACGGACAGCAGCCAAACCAGTTATAATACTACAACATCTCATGGTAAGAAACCAGGGCATGCAGTCACTGAGAAGGGAAGGAACAAATATTGTGGCTGCTGCACAAATGGGATTTAAAAAATTTTTGAAGAAAGAGAGGGAGAGCAACAACCTACAATGCAAAAAATGGATAACTAGACCAGTAGCTTGGTGAGTTGTGACAACAATGACCAAAATGGATGTAGATAATAAGCTTATTATTTTTAACATCTATACTATTATTAAAAGGGAACATGAACTTTGGTGTCTTGAAACCATTCCTAAAAAACTTTTCTCAATTTTCCTTAAAATGACCTTAACTTCTTACACTAACATCAATTTTAATTAGGGTAAAAATGATAAATTTAAACACTAATTCCACCTCCCACTTCCCACTCTCCACACGTCTGAAGCAGTTAACAACATGTTCCTTCAATTGCATTTTGCATCTTCCTTGGTATTCTTCACAATTTCAAACAGTAACCTGGCTTTTCCCAACTCTTTCTTGCAATCGAAGATTCAGAAACTAGGGATGATAACCAATCTTGATTTGATTTGATTTTTGTGAACACGTTGATTCGTTATATTTTCGACTCAAAGGTATCTTCTATATCTATCTTCTATTAGTTTTCCTTTGAATCTTCTTTATTTATTCTAAGTTTGAGAGAGAAGGTAAGAATCAAGGCTTTTGCTCTTTTTTCCTTTTTCTTTCAGATTCATGGTTCAGAACAGTTTAAAGTGTTCAATTTTTAGTGTTTAGTAGATACATATATATATATATATATATATGCATGATCATTCGGTGCTGGTAAAAGAAACAAAATCATTCCATGGCTTATAATAAGTTAAAAGAATTTTGGGTTAAAATCATTTGGTGGCGTGTAATAGTGCCAAATTATTCAAAGAAGCTTGCATAAATATGAATTAAGAACCTAAAAATTAATTTAATGAAAATACAAAAAACACTGCTTTTTTTTTTCCCAAAAATACACACAAAATTAAGAACACTGAATTTATTTATTTATTTATTTTATTTTCAAAACACACACACAATGAAACTTTTTAATGAAGAAAAAAAATACATAATAGTGTTCTCACAAAAGTAAACAAACAAACAAAACAAATTATAAAAAAGCTGAATTTATACACAAAAAGAAACAATAGCTTTAAAAGTGAAAGAGGAAAAAATCCAAAACTATCTAAGTCTCTAAAAAATTGCACATAGGTGTCAAACTGTTTAATTAAAAACCTAAAAATTAAGAATGATATAACCAGACCAGTAGCCCAGCAGATCTGTCCACTCGCACAGCATACAGATACAACCAACATAGCAGAATGATACCAAACAGCAGAGCATACAGATACCAACAGCAGAGCAAACAGCAGAGCATACAGATACCAACAGTAGAGCATACAGATACTTGTGACTCAGGCTATACAGATACCAACATCCACAGATACAAGCACACTTAACAGCAGGCTATTATCTGACTATAGTTTTGTCTCTACTTTGGTTAGTGTGTATTTTAACTACAGTCATGCTAAGTAAGAATTTTGATAAGTAGTTAATAAGTAGTCAAACTGTTGTACTTTAACTAGTATATACTAACCAACATGAGAAAAATAAAATGATAAAACGAGCGAGACTAACCAAAAAGGCGATGTACGAGTTCATGGGATACCTCATCCTCTAAATTGTCCTTTGAAACCTTGCTTCTTAAGAAACTCCATGATGCTTGATGTGATCTCAAAATGCTCGTCAATCGACCCATTCATCTTCCCTATCTCTTTATTTTGTGCTTGAAAGTAAATATCATAATTCAGAGAAAATTTAACCAATAAAGCAGTGAGCTGAGAGTAAAAAGCAGATAACACGACACAGAAAGAAAACCCACAATATGCCACATTGAGTTTCTAAAGCAGTCAATTTAAGTACTCAAATATCAAAGAAAGATTTACAAGAAAAAGACCCAAAGAAGGGATATTCTTCACTCTCTTATTAACACAATAGTCCTCTAGGAAACACCATCAAGTAAAGGTAACAAAGAAGTCAACTCATTAACCTTCTGATCATTAGGATTTGTGAAAAGATGAAACTTCTAAAAAATAGGAACACATCAAAAACTAACATTGATCATTGAAAGTAAAATTCACCAATCAGGATAGCCTCTTCAACTAGACAATCAGGACAACCTCTTCAACTAGACAATTGTTACATAAATTTTATTCAAGGAAATCGCTGACCAATGATTTGCAGGTTACATGGCCAACATTAGTTTATGAAATTCAGGACATAAACATTGAAAGTTAATGACATAAACTAAAAACTAAAAACTAATAATATTATCTGACCTATTTCATAAACTAAAAACATTGAAATTGCTAACCAATTAATGGACTTGAATGTGGAAAGCCACAGAACCTCCCTGTACCTATCATCACAATAAATAAAAAAAATATCAAACCCAAGTCCATCATCACTATTCTCTTGACTCCAAGGTTTACATATTGCAATTTGCATTACGATTCTTCAATTTCTCTCAGTATACAAGGCAAGGATATGAAACATAGCCAACCTATAGCCTATACAAAAAAGTCAAAGATTCATTTTTCTCTTTATTTTTTACACATCTTTTCGTAAAAAACCATAAATTTATTCCAAACATGCTATTTTTTTTACCTCAGATTTTAGCCAAAAAGTTATTAAAATAGCATTTTCCCAAACAAGGCCTAAGTATCTCTTTTTTGAAACATTTTTAATTATTTGGTCAACATTTTCAACCAAAAAAGAAAATCAACTAAATTTTTTTTTTGCAACCCAATTATTAGAAACAGTAATTGGAAAGTTAAATTCTCTTATCATTTTCCAACCAACAAGAAGTCTTTGGACAGGGAGAAACATGAAATGATGTTTTCTAAGCCTAAATCAACTGGAAATTGATAGTCAATTCAAAGCATGAAATTATTATTGATGTTTTGATGCCCTAATTGCTGGCCATTCCTGCATATTTACACGTTCTTTCCTGATTAACCCATCCCAGCGAATCCTATGAATCGCAACTCACTAGTGATGAACCTCTTGCAAAATTATGCATGAACATTTATTTACCTTTACCATCCCATAAAAATTAATCTAGCAAGAAAACATTTCATTGTAGTACCACACTAATCAATGCCTTAAAAAACCTGGTGCCCTGAATTATCCTTAAGCCATGTTAGTTTTGTAGATAAGATGAGATAACTTAACCTGATGGGGGTAATTTAGTAATTTTGTGGCAAATACTTATCCCGGTACAAGTAGCCTTGGTGCCGGGATAAAAAAATCTTGCTATCTTGTGCTTGGTTCACATATTGTAACCCAAGAGATAATTAATTTAGGGCCTTTTTATCTCGAGATAAAATAGTCGCATGATATCTCATTCCTTATCCACAAATCAAATGTGGCCTTCATGTCTAATAGAGCTTATTCTTTGTCATTAGAACCAAGTGACAAGACATGATCCTTTGGATCATAGGGCATGTAACTAATAAAGCCCATCATATGGATTCTATTACTAATTCATAAACATATTGCTGCAGCTTAAAAAATAAAGCAAACGGTTGCATACGAGTTCCCTAATTCAGCCTCATCACATCCCCTAAATTCTCTCCATTACAAGCCAGATTACTAGTTCTGTTTATCAACATAAATATTGTGCTTGAAAGTTGAAACCACATTCACGTCAAATGTAATATCTCAAACAGGAATAATGATTTTATTTTTTAATGCATTACAACGTTTGCTTTTCATCATAGCAGATCAATTCACATCTTTGGCAGCAAAACAATTTATGCAGATAATAGGGGCTCTAAACTTTCAACAGTTAACATTGATTACAGGGAGCTGGATTCGGCATAAATAACTTAAGTTATTTTTTAATGCATTACAACGTTTGCTTTGCATCAGAGCAGATCAATTCACATCTTTGGCAGCAAAACAATTTATGCAGTTAATGGGGGCTCTAAACTTTGAATACGTAACATTGATTCCAGGGAGCTGAATTCGGCATAAATAACTTATGTTATATAAAATGGCACTTTAGCCTCCAATATTTACAGGAAATTGCTGGCTAATGAGCAGTTAAACAATTCACTAGTGCTATTATAACTATAATGTTTCAAAATTCTAAACATCTAGTAAAATTGATTATCACATGGAAACAACATATCTTAAGAGCCAATAAAAAAAAAAACTACGTATCTTAAGATTTTTTCTCTTAATTTACACTTCATCCTAACTAACTCAATTCTACTTTGTTTAACAGTTTACTCTTTCTTTTTCTTTCATTCTTTATTTATTTTTTTGGGTGCCAGGGGAGAAGGGTATCCATAACCACTCTAGCATTTAGTCAAACATTCCAGGGCTCCATAACCACTGCCACCAACTTACATTGAAATCCTTCATTTCCATGCCCAGTAATGCAAACTATACTTTAAAAATGTTGAATGCTAACACAAATTTGGAGAAAAGTTGGCAACCTAATGATTTCATCACCTGCCTAACTTCAGAAATCTAAATGCCAAATCTAGTTAGAAGATCATCCCTAGCATTAGATAATTCTCAGACCTGGTAGTTGCCTTGCACATCATAATGCACAAGTTGCACTGATAAGGTATCTGATTACAGTTCGTTCAATTCAACCTACATGATGGAATAAGAAGACATGATGTTCAAATGAATTTCAATATTGAATTAAATAGCTTTATCATGATGGATTTGAAATAACTATATAAAAGTAGTTATTTGAAATCATGTCAAGGATTCTCTTCTACCTACAAAAATCCTACTAAAATACATCTCTTCTATCTCTAGTTACCTTCTGCTATAGTTTCTCTCCACCTATAATAGCTAACTGTCCAATATTTTTATACTCAAATTCCCTTGATTCAAAATCCATGTCCGGAGCCTAAAAGGCTAGAAGATATTAATTTCTACAATGTTAGAGATGGGAGGATGATCACCCAGAGAAATTTCAGACCAATTGAAGGTTTCAGTCAGATTCTTCCCAAGGCAGAGGTAAAAAAGAAACCAAGATTCCATGTGACAAATATAGTATCAGCATAAGTGATCCAACAAGCATTTCAACGATTTGAAGGAGAAAAAAAAAAAAAAAGGAAGGATAGAGGAAATAAATATGACCCTGAATTCAAGTGCTTGCTCAGCAGATAATTTGGAAATTGAAGAATTATTGGTAACCAAACATGACCAAAATCTCCCAAAAATGAACTTAGATGGGCTGAACATTGGGTTGAGACTAGCAATGGCTACGGATATTTGTGGAAGGATCTACAGTTTAAGCTGTCCACAATTTATCCTGACTCCAAACACCAAACTATCATCAACCTGATAATCCAAAAAGATGTGATATCCAACTTGTAGCAAACAAACCATGACAGAGATTTGTGAAATTTTCACTAAACTTTAGAGATGCAACTTGACACCTAGACTCAAAGAGATGCGACACATACTTGCCCGTATAGATTTTCATACTTTAACTTTGAGGAAGAAATGGTAATACAAATTCCCATCAAAATTTATTTCTTATTATAACTAGCCATGGCCATAGTTTAACCTTCCTCTCTACTTCCCATCATATAATCTCATTAAGTAGTAGGCCTCATGGTTACTGGATCAAGTACTTGGGCTTCAAATTCTTTAAAAATTGGGCAACTGGTGAGTACATACTAATTCCATCCAGAGAAATATTAAGTA
This sequence comes from Camellia japonica, assembly GCA_030407325.1. Lineage (NCBI taxonomy): Eukaryota > Viridiplantae > Streptophyta > Magnoliopsida > Ericales > Theaceae > Camellia > Camellia japonica. The sequence continues at coordinate 16,367,038 of JAPPVO010000014.1, forward strand.
ACTAATAGCTTTAGCATTACTGTTTTAGTATCAAAATACATAATACATACCTACAAATGCATATACACACACATAGACATATAGGATTTGACTTCATCTTGAACTTAATCAACTCAAGACACTGACAAGTCATAAAAATATGTCAGGTACACTGGGAAACCTAAGTGCTGTGACACTCAACAAAAGAGATTGGACATTGATTATCAATAACATCCAAGTGGACCTTCATCCATTTTATCCTGTGTATAGATGTTTGATCCATTTTCTCTCACACTCAAAATCTTCACTAACAGATTTTGCTTTTGCCTTCTTCACAATTCACATTCTTTTTCCTTGATAAGTTAGGAAAGTTTAACTAATCCAAGAAAATTGAAAAAGAATAAAATAAAAATAATAACCTACGAATTATAACAGAATAGGAAACTAGCATTCGCTAGTAAGAGGAGTTTTACAGTTAGTTACTCTTTCCTCAATAAAATCACTCCTTCCTCAAGTCAATGAGCATTTAATTATGATTAGATTTAGCCCAGCCAGAAACAATTATACAAACAAAAGGTCCACAGTTCCACCTAAGCAACAATTAATTTTGACAAGTTCCATAGTTGCTTGTATAACAATTATACAAACAAAAAGTCCACATCACCACAAAGAAAAGCTTTCGAATTTTTCAGTTGCAACTAGTATTTGGGACACTACTTGATTCAAATGGTTCTTACAAAGACCAAATATATCTAATTAAATTTCAAATTCAACAGTCCATCTTTCAAAATTAAGGAAAAATAATTATTGCACAAATTTCAGTCCCTAGACCTCCCATTCTAGAAAATAGGTCTCTTTTAATCTTTTCTCTGTTCATCCTCACATACAGCTTTCCAATTAAGCTCCATTCCAAAAAACGTAATATGTAATGGGTATAGAACTATATCAGCAATTTGAAGGAAAAAAAAAATACACAATCTGAAAAAAAATAAAAAAATAAAGAGAAGATACCCACAACCAACTTAAACAAAGGCAAGAAATAATTGCAGTAGCAGAGCATCAGGCATGTACAAGGATCCTCAAATAGCCAGGCATGGTATCCAAGAAGAATCAGGAGGATGATCACAGAAGCAAAGGAATCGATCGATATCATGACGTAAGTAATCAATTTTATTTTTTTATGAATAACCTAAGTAGAAAAACCTATAAAATAAACAGATATTAAACAAACATTCAAATATAGAGAGGAGTTGAACCCTAATTTTATTAAAAATACAGACAAACAATCCAAATCATATAAAATATTCACATTTAGTCAAGGGCTTTTACTAAATTCAAACTCTTAATTATAATCAATAGGACATTCATTCTCAAGTTTATAGCAGAAACCTTGCTGGAAAAAATAAAATACAGCATTAATTCTGAAAATTAATTTCGAAAATTAGGGAAAACAAAGATAAAGAAATAGAGAAATTGAGTGAGAGAAAGAGAGAGAGGGAGAGAGAAAGAGGACCCATACCTGATGGAAGAGAACACACAGCAGTGAAGGAGATACGATGTCTGTGGCGACACTAAAGGAGGAGAACAGGGACGTTGGCAACGGCGCTGAAGAAGAATACACTGAAGGGGTGCTGAAGAAGAACACACAGCACTTGTGTTTTGAGAGGGAGAGGGAGAGGGAGAGGGAGAGGGGGAGAGATAGAGATTGATAGGAAAGCTATTCGTCAGTTTGTTTTGAGAGGGAGAGACAGAGATAGAGACCGATACGAAGACTGATAAAAAAATAATAAAAAAAAGGGAGGGAAAAATAAAACTGATCAAAAAAAAAGAGGGGGGGAATCTAGGCCAAAAAAAAAGAGGAAAAATAATAGATTTTTTTTTTCATTACCGTTTAATATGTCAAAATTCTTCTTTCAAAATTGATGACAAAATAATTTTCTCACTAAAAGGCCTAAAAATATTAAAAATTATTAGTAACGAAAATATATTTCTCACCAAATGTTCTTAAAATATTCAAAATCAAGTTTTTCAAAAACAAAAAAAAAAAAAAATAGATTATTGGTGACACAAATATATTCCTCATTAATAATTTTTTAATTATTGAAAAAAAAAATCTCACCAAAACTTTCAAAATTTTGGCACCATAAAAAAAATTAGTGGGAAAAATTTAGGTGACGAAACTTTTTTTTTTCTCACCTAAAAGTAAGTATTTATTGACGGAAATAAATTTCGTCACCTATTATTTTTCTTTTTTTATTATACGTGACAAAATTTATAATTCTTCATGGATTATTCTTATTTAGTGACGAAATTTGTTTTCTTCACTAATTTTTGTCACCATACCAAAACAGAGAATAAGAGAAAGAGACACCAGAAAAAGAGCAAAGAGAAATCATGTACCAAATCATCGAGCGTAGAAGATGTGGCGGTTACCGGCAAGGCTGCTACTGGCAGTGACGATCGACAAGACTAATAGAGGCGATGATGGCGATCGGCGTGGTAGAGGAGCAAGAGGTTAGACAAATTAATACCCTATTTTGAGAGAGAGAGAGATGATAAACAGAAAAATATTGTAAAAAAAATTAATACCTTTTTTTTTTTTATTGCCGCTCAATATATCAAAAAATTTCCATCAAAATTGGTGACAATATTATTTCCTCACCAAAAGATATCAGAAATATTAAAATGTTTTGGTGACGAAAATATATTCATCACAAATAATTTTATAATTAGTGACAAATTTTTTTGTCACCACAACTCCCAAAATTTTGGCACCACCCAAAAAAAAAAAAGCGGAAAAATTTTTGGTGACGAAACTTAAGTTTTCCTCACTTAAAATGAAGTATTTATTGACGAAAATATATTTTGTCACCTATCATTTTTATTTTTTTATTATATGTGACAAAATTTATAAATTCCTCACAAATTATTTTCATTTAGTGACGAATTTTATTTTCTTCACTAGTTTTCGTCACCATAGGTTACTTTTGTTGTAGTGATAGGATCTAGGCGGTCTTCGCCTTCACCGAACTCCCAATTACCTTGGACATTGACCATTACGTCGTCAACCCTCTTACCAGAACTGGAAAGCATGGTTATCAAGTGATGGTCAGTGTCCCTGGCCCTGAGAAAGTATCGCCCCAGCCGACCGGAAGATTTGGCCAAAGCGTAGCAGTGCCGAATCGCCGGAATGCCAAGGTTGATCCTAAGACGCCGGTTCAACTCAACCACCCCCATGATGATTCGAAAGAAATTGACGTTAGGTTGAAAAGGAATCAGACTCCAATAGCGAAGGACAACCCTAAGCAATGGGTGTAGGGGAAAACGGACTCCGCCCTCTGCTATGGATAAGAGAGGGAAGACAATCGTATTCTGATCCTCCCTCTCCATATCAACGGTACTGTCCGTTATAAGAGATAAGTGGACGTCGTCGAGAATGGAAAAATGTCTCCAGAATCCGGAAATACGACCCTCAGAAAGGAGGTCTTTCAAGTGTTTAACCATGTTCGCAGGGATTCAAAGTTTCGCCGGAATCAAAACGACAAACAGAAAATAGGATCGTAAAGAAGGGAGAAGAAGACTTACGAAGATTAAACGGAGACGAAGATAGACGGAGAAGAATTGCAGAGCATGCGAGTCAGAGAAGGGATATCCAATGGCGGTCTAAGAGTCTCGAATACTCGACAAATTGTGCATTCGAAAAGATTGAAATTTCAAATCACAATAAATGCGAAACGCACGATTGAGGCGGGAAAGCGTAATGATAAACGAAAAGGTGTGCACGTCCTGACATCTATATTGGGATACGCGAAGCCGCCTGACCTGTTTTAACTTTTCCAATTCAAGACCAAACACGCCGATTAACTGCCGTCAATAGGGAGTTCGGGGGGCAATTGTGGGAACCGAATAATTGACAAAGGCAGAAGGCGCGCGCAATACAGGGCTGATAATAATCGGCTGTATCCGAATACAATATTTGGGCCGAATAGGTGCGTAGCATTGGAGTCGGTTAATGTAAAGGATAATGATCAAAAAGTAGGCCCTGGCCCCGAGGATCGAGAAAAACAGGTATAAATACAGGAACAACATATTTAGTAGGTATGTAAGAATTACTCCACTTAACTTAGATAAGAAGCTATCTTGAGTGTCTAAACTAACTTGTCCGTCGGAGTGCTAATCCCGGCACCCTCGACCGGAGTGTGTATCTTTCCAGGTGACTAGCTGAGGATCATTAGCGTCTCCCAAGATTCGAAGAGTATTTCCAAACCACTTCTCCACAGGAAGCTAAGAATCTTTTAGTGACAAAATTGATAGGTTGATGATGAAATTGTGATTTTAAAATTGATAGGTTGATGATCACTAAATTTTTCTAACTTATACTAGTTGTTGCTACTGTTACACTATAGTTGTTACACCCCATAATTGAATCAACGCCACAATTATTACCACAACCGCACCCATCACACAAAAACCTTGACGGGATGGGTGAATTCCACTATATAAATTTGATAGTAACTAAGGCCTAGTTTGGGATCTACTATATAATTCATATTTTTATCTTTTTATCTTTTTTTTATCACATCACCTCTCTACTTTTCTGCACATCTTTTCGTAAAAAGACAAAAAGTGCACTTTTTTAGGACACCCCAAACCAACCCTAAATTTGTTGGATCTGGTAGTTACATTTGCGTAATTGAGATTTAATCATCCCATTTAATATTTTATTATTTATAGAAATACCGTTTTACCTTTTAAATTATCATTTAAAAATTAATTTCATCCTTATTTTTTTTAATAATATCAATTTTATATTTAAATTATTTAATTTTGCATCAACTTTATCTCATCGTCAATTGCTGTCCATAATCAAACAAAAGTTGATGTGCCACATGAAATTTCAAACGAAATTTCAGTATCATGTTAGTAACTTCTATTTTATTATAGATGATATCTAACGACAAATGTAAAATTGATTCAAAATCAAATAATTTATATATAAAATTGATATTATTAAAAAAAAGGAGTTAATTTTTGAATAATAATCTAAGAGATAAAATGATATTCTTCCTTTATTATTAGACAGTAATATCACATGTCCATCAAAGTGTACCACCACTGTTATATTGAAGGCTTTTTTTTTTTTTTCATTCTATTTGCAGTGGTGTTTTAGGAAGTTGATAAAAAGTTGGCTTTTGACTTTTTATCAAGCTTTTTAGCTTTTTGGAAACTGATTTGGGAAGTTGGTAAAAAACTGACTTTTTGCTTTTTAGTTTAATATTTATTTATGGTGTCAAATCAAATTAAAATGACCAAAATACCCTTACCCAACATAAGAATTTTTTTTTTTTTTTTTTTTTTTCATAGGTCGTAATTTGTAATTTTACACCTGCGTTTTTAGCACTTGCCAAACCAATTTCTGGCGTTTTTGGCACTTGCGTTTTTGGACATTTTGTCCAAAAACGTGACTTTTTACTATGTTCCCAAAATGGCACGCAATAATATCACATGAAAAGTTGACTATTTTAGTACACTATTTTAATTTTTAATTATTTTAATAAACTAAAATAGTTAAATTTGGAAAGATAATTAATTTTTTATATATTTTTTTTTGATAGATAAGTCACAAATTAAAGATAAAAATATACACATTTATAAAGAACATGTCCCAAATAATACAAAAGCCCCGTTTGGTGTAGCTGTTAAAACAATTTATAAATTATAACTTAACAGATTATAGATTATGATTTTAATCAGAAATTGTTAATCTGTTTGGTGTAACTGTTGAATTATAGATTTAAATTGCTGAGTAGTATTTGTTAAATAAGCTGTGAAATAGCTTTTTCAATTAATTTTTATTTTTTGTTTGTCTACATTTCTCATAAAAAAATAATAATAATCTATAGTCCATTTGGGTCTTTTTCTATTTTTAAAAAAATAAAAAATAAAAAAATCTAAAAGTATAACTATAAATTAACATATACACAGCAGAAGCTGATAATCAGAAGTAAGGGGTGGATAGCTTCTTAGAATCAGTTTTTTTGAGTTAAAATAAATTGTTAGAATCAGAAGCTACTTAAAATAAATTTAATCAAACAATTCAAAATAAAATTTTCAAAACTAAAAGTCATAAATTCACTTTGAAAAATTGAAACAAACACTCCCAAAGAATCTCACGCTGCCCCTTGTTTGGGGGGAAGAAAAAAAAAAAAAAAAATTAACCACGTCAGCTCATGACGCATGGCTGAACAACAACAGAACCCGAATTTTAAAAATTCAAAATCAGCCCACCAATTGAGCTACACGAAGGCCCCACCTCAAAACAATACCAAAACCATGTGCTGAAGTACCCACGATTTAGCTATCCAAACTATCTCCAAAATTAGAAATTGAGCAGTAGGAACAAAAGCCTCAACTCACGTGATCCCCACTTACCAATCCCTTTTTGTCTTTCCAACAATGCTATAGACTTCTAAAAGTAGAGCTCTAAAAAGAGCTCTAATGAGTTGGCATGTCCAAAAAAAAAAAAATTTCAAGCTAAAACATCACATCAGGCTGGACCCCACACACTTTCATGTCATTAGTGCATAGTTTAGAGCTCTTATTTTAGAGCTCTCAAGCATTTTTCTTTGTCTTTCCCATAACACACTCTGATCAAGGCACTGAGACCTAACAAACAGCTTTGCAGCTGTTCACTCTATACCCAACATGGGTGAACAGCGCGTGTAGAAACAGCATCATCACCGTACCAAACATTAGATGTAATATGCGTGAGGAAAAAAAAAATATATATATATTTAATGTGATATTTTAAATTTTTAAAAAAAATGCTATATTAGTACTTTTTTTATCTTTTTATTTTTTTTAGTCATATCACTTTTTTATATTTTTACATTTTTTTTATAAAAAATCAAAATATATATATATTTTTTTGAGTGAATAAACCAAAAAAATATATATATATATTTACTGAATTCTTCCCAAACAAATTTAACTGCTTTCTCCTTTAGTACTATTTTAGTCTAAAAAATCCGAAAAACTCTCTCCCCAAACTCTCAGAGTCATTGAATGGTAATCCATCAATCTAGAATCCTAAAATGTCAGTTGGATTAATTAAGGCAATCTAGGAAACAAATATCATTCTCTTTTAAATTATTACATAAACATTAATTTAATTTATATATTTTTAATAATGTTAATTTTACATCTAAATTATTTAATTTTAGATTATTATCATCGCCATCAACTTTCATTTATTATCAAACGGAATTTACTCACATAACACTGAAATTTCATTTGAAAATTTATTTTACTTCCAATTTATTAGTCAGACTCTCAAACTTTATTTTATTCAAGAGTCTAATTGATATTTTGAAAATTATTTTAGGTAAAATGAAATTTCAAATTAAGTTTGGGTGCAATATCAACAACTTCTGTTTGATTATAGATGGCAATTAACGGTGAAGATAAAATTGATGAAAAATCGAATAGTTTAGTTATAAAATTGATATTATTAAAAGAATAAGGGGTAATTTGAAATGTTCTAAATAAATGTACTTTTTGATTTTTTATAAAAATATATATATATATAAAAGTAGAGAAAGTGGATAGAAAAATAGAGAGAAAATATTGATAGATGTTTATTAATATGATCCAAATAAATATATGTATGCAAAAAATATATTTTTTTTTAGTACATGTCAAACACCTACTATGAGTCATATCCATGGGTTGAGAAGCAAATTGTGTACAGCCAATCAATTTTTGAGTGATAGTTTGAGAAGGTAAAATGATATTTTTTCTAATCTATACATATGCCCTCTATTCGACATCTTTTGCGGTAAACATTTAGCTATAATTTTTGTGTACTCTTGAAAAAGTTTGGAAAGAAAAGTACGATGATGGCTAATAAAGTTGTTATATCTGCCTCAGGAACTCTGATACCCTTATTGCTTCTGCTTGTTATCCCCCCACCAAACTGCCTGATCACGGCACAAGTTTCCTTCAGAGATGCTATATGTCCAAACAATTACACTGCGGGTAGCCAATTTTATAACAACCTCAACATTCTCCTCGACCAGTCATCACGATACATTGATGGTGGCGGTAGTGATTCGCTCTTCCAGAACGTGACCGAAGGGTATGACCCAGACAAAGTTTATGCTCGGTTCCTTTGCATAGGTAATGTTCTGCTGAGAGACTGCCGGGATTGCATAAAAGAGGCAAGTAAATCGATTGCGATCAGATGCCACCTCAAAACAGAAGCATTTATATGGTATGACATTTGTTTCATTCGCTACTCTAACAGATCTTTCGTCTCTACCATGGAGATAGAACCAAGGGTTTGTGTTTATGTCCTTCAAAATGTAGTCAAGCCAGGTGATGAGAATTTGGGTTCTTTGTACGACAATCATTTGGTGGGCGTAGTCAGTAATTTAAGTAATGAGGCAATTTCCGATACTTCTAAGCCCTTGTATGCAGCTAGAGAAGAATATGTCTCCTCCGAATTGAAATTGTCTACCATGGTACAGTGTACACCGGACTTGTCACCAACGCGTTGCAAGGAATGCCTGTCTAATGCTATTGCTTTTATACAAAATTGCGCTGCTGGAAGGGTAAAAGGGAGAATTATTACACCAACCTGTATGGTCCGTTATAACTACTCCACCGTCAAGGTCCCTCCTCCTCCAGCCAACAGGGTCCCTCCTCCTCCACCTGCAATAGCAGCTCCTCCAGCCAACAGGTCAGACAACGGCGTCTCTAGTGGTTAGTGTTTGATCTTTCATGCCATATTTCTAATTTTCGGTCTCAAATCAAAGGTTGAAAAACATGGGTATTTAAAAAATTATGCCTCACTAAAACATATATATATATATATATATACATATTACGAATTGCGTATGTACTATGTACATGTACTTGTGTATTAGAATAAAAATGTTGGGTTTATTTTTCAAGACTCCAAAAAAAATATAAAATAAAAGATATTTTTTTACAAATTTGAGAGAGAGAATCTAATTTTCTTTTTAGTCTTTGCAAATTGAGCAATCACATCTGTCTCTATTTGTTGAGGCTCTGTCCGTTGACGTTAGCTCTAATTTATGAGTCCGGATCCTCGGCCGCACAAGCCTGCCGCCATCCCTGCAGCACCCCCAAAACGACGTCGTTTTGGGAGAAATTTCAATTTAAAAAAAAAAAAGACAGAACAGAAACCAGAGGGGAGGGGAAGAAGAGAGAGAGGAAGGGAGAAGAAGGGAGAACGATGACTCGCCTGCGAGAAGCGTGGGGGCCGAGAAAGGAAGGGGTCGGTGTTGGGGGAGGTGTTGTCTGTTGTGGATCGGGGGCACAACAGGAAACTCACACAAGCAATAACACGAGATTTAACGTGGTTCGGCAAGTCGCCTACGTCCACGGGCAGCGGATTCACTATATTGAACAAATGGTAGAATTATACAACACTCTGAATAATTCTCTCTCTCTTTGTTTTCTCTCTTTAGTTGGCTGTGATTTCTCTGCTCTCTTTGAATCTATTTATACACAAGAAGACAGCAGCATTTGTGAGTGGGTTAGGTTGCCACCCCCACTCATCTTCAATGTGGGTGCTCCATTAGAGTAGTGGGTTCTCTAATGCTCTCCAACCACCCCACTCTCTCTAAGTAGGTTAGCCACTCATGGGATGATTCAACAAATCACCCCCTCAACCCATGTGAGGTGATCCACTGCACACACTGCTGCTAATCTTGTCATGCCCAAAAAACCAACAGAATCTTCATCTCCTCACTGAGACGCTGCATTCCCTGAAGCTAGAGATAATACACCAGAGATACAAGAGGAGGAAGGAATCCTACATCTTCAACTCAACTCACACCACTCTCTGATTTAGAGAGAGCCTCTGCTCCTATCTCCCACAGATCTCTTCTACGCTTCCTGTTTCGGATGTCTTCATCTGCTATGCTTGAACTTGTGCAACCAAGATATCTGACACCCCCTGATTGGATGTCTTGCACCCCCTGCAGAGATGCCCTTGATTGTCATGCCTTTGCCTTCTGTCCATAGTGATTGATCAACACTGCCTTCCACCCGAAGGTACTTAGTTCCGAGAGATGTTGACCAAGTCCAAACAATGTTGGAACTTGATCCCAGAAATCACTTTTGTGAGCATATCGGCCGGATTATCTGCAGTACTAATCTTTTGAAGCAGAATATCCCCTTCATTCACAATTTCTCAGATGAAATGGAAACAGACATCAATGTGCTTGGTGCGGGAATGATGAACTTGGTTCTTTGCCAAACAAATGGCACTCTGACTGTCACAGAACACCTCAACGTGCTTCTGAACAATACCCAAGTCCTCAATTAACCCATGTAGCCAAATAGCTTCCTTAAAGGCTTCTGTCACTGCCATGTACTCTGCCTCTGTAGTAGACAAAGCCACCGTTGACTGAAGCGTTGACCTCCAACTCACCGGCCCTTTAGCAAGCGTAAATAAATACCCTGTTGTTGATCGGCGTTTGTCCAAGTCACCAGCATAATCTGAGTCCACATATCCAACCAGATTCTGTCCGAGTCGGTTATCTCTCTCCAACTTCAATACCAGATTAACCATGCCATGTATGTACCTTAGGATCCATTTCACTGCCTGCTAGTGATCTTTTCCTGGATCATGCATATACCTGCTTACCATACTCACAGCATGTGAGATGTCAGGCCTTGTACAAACCATAGCATACATTAATGCACCAACTGCATTTGCATATGGAACCTGTGCCATATGCTTTCGTTCTTCTTCTGTGCGTGGAGACATCGAAGCACTGAGCTTGAAATGAGGGGCCAATGGTGTACTCACAGCTTTTGTTTTCCCATTTATGCCAAATCTGTCGAACACCTTTTTTAGATACTGGGTTTGTGTCAGACAAACCGTGCCCTTCTTCCTGTCTCTCTTGATCTCCATGCCAAGAATTTTCTTTGCTTCTCCCAAATCCTTCATTTCAAACTCTCTTGCTAACTGTGCCTTGAGTTTGTCAATCTCCACATTGCTCTTAGATGCAATCAGCATATCATCTACATATAAGAGCAAATAGATGAAGGAACCGTCGGGAAGCTTACAGAAATATACACAATGATCAAATTGACTTCTTGTGTATTCTTTCTCTATTATGAACCGATCAAATCACTTGTACCACTGTCTCGGGGATTGCTCAACGATTTGTTCAGCTGACAGGCCCAATTCTCTTTGCCAGCAACTTTGAAACCATCTGGCTGGGACATGTATATCTCCTCTTCAAGATCTCCATGTAAAAAGGCAGTTTTGACATCGAGTTGGGCGAGCTCGAGATCAAACTGTGCAACCAAAGCTAGCAAGATACGAATAGACGTGTGCTTCACAACAGGTGAGAATACCTCATTGTAGTCTATTCCTTCCTTCTGAGCATAGCCTTTAGCTACCAATCTAGCTTTGAATCTGATGTTGTTTTTGCCTGGGATGCCTTCTTTCTTGGTGTAAACCCACTTACACCCAATTGCTTTCTTGTCTTTTGGAAGTTGCACCAACTCCCAAGTCTGGTTCTTGTGAAGTGACCCGATCTCTTCATCCATAGCCTTCTTCCATTTGACACTTTCTGCATTCTGCACGGCTTCTTTGAAAGTGCAAGGAACATTGTCTTCAATGATTGGAAGTGCATAGGCTACCATATCGGTCATCCAACTGGGTTGCTTAGTAACCCTTTTTCCTTTCCTGATTGCAATGGGTTCTGATTGTTGCGGAGCCTCTGGATCTTCATTTTCATCTGAACTCTCTTCAGAGCTATCCTCTGAGACTTCTTCAGGATGGTTGATTGGCTGCCTAGTCTTTGCTGGAGTCTCAAACTCCACCTGCACTGACTTCTTCAATGCTTCCTCATTCTGTTGAGGATCTGGTTGCTTCAGCATTATAGACTCATCAAAGGTAACATCTCTTCTGGTGACAACTTTCTTTGATTCAGGGCACCAGAGTCTGTATCCTTTGACACCGTCACTAAAGCCCAAGAAGATGGCTTTCTTGGCTCTTGGATCCAACTTAGATTCTGTAACATGAAAATAAGCTGGACATCCGAAGATACGTAACTGATCATAATCAGTAGCTGGCACTCCTGACCATACCTCCATGGTAGTCTTGCCATCTATTGCTACAGTAGGTAGTCTGTTGACAAGATGACGAGCATAGTTCAATGCCTCGCCTCAAAATGCCTTGCTTAATCCAGAATGTGACAGCATACACCGGACTTTTTCCACCAAAGTGCGGTTCATGGGTTCTGCAACTCCATTTTGCTGCGGTGTTCTAGGAACTGTGAAATGTCTCACTATCCCTGCATTCTAGCAAACCTCAAAGAAGGGATCTGATGTGTATTCCTCACCATTGTCAGATTTGAGCTTCTTGATCTTTCTGCCTGTCTGGGTCTCAATCATCTTCTTCTACATAAGAAAGATGTCTAAGACTTCATCTTTGTGCTTTATTGTGTAAATCCAAACTCTTCTTGAGAAATCATCAATGAACGACACAAAGTAGTGTTTACCTCCCAACGAAGCATTCTTGGAAGGACCCTATACGTCGGTGTGAACGTAGTCTAGAATCCCTTTGGTACGATGAATAGCAGTACCAAACTTGATTCTTGTTTGTTTGCCCAGTACACAATGCTCGCAGAACTCAAGCTTCCTTGTTTTGGCGCCTTTCAATAGGCCTTGCTTTACCACCCCTTGTAAAGCCTTCTCACCGACATGCCCTAGGCGCATGTGCCAAAGTCTGGAAGTATCTGATGCATCCTCTTCTGAGCTGGTAGAGATAGCCACTCTCCCTGTGACTGTAGAGCCGTCTAGGAAATATAAATTTCCTTGTCGAGTACCCTTCATTGCAACAAATGCTCCTCGAACAACTTTGAGGACTCCACCTTCCATAGTTACTCTGTAACCTTTGGAGTCTAAAACTCCCACTGAGATGAGATTCTTTGTCAGATCCGGTACATACCGAACATCTTCAAGAATTCTGATTGTTCCATCATGTATCTTCAGTCGAATTGTTCCAATCCCCTTTGTCTGGCAAGCTTGGTCGTTGCCCATCAGCACAACTCCTCCATCGAACTCTCGTAAGCTCGAGAACCACTGCTTGTTAGGACACATGTGGTAGGAACATCCGGAATCTATAATCCATTCATCAGACTGGCTATATGATGAAACTGTAAAGGCTGCTCCTTCATCATTATCTCCATCTCGTGCAACATTCACCTTTTCTTCTTTCTTGTCTTTATTGGGACAATCTTTTGCCCAATGCCCCTTCTGGCGATAAGCAGTACACTCGTCTTTTGCAAGACGTCTTCTGTCTGATGATTTCTCTCTGGATTTTGAGCGAGACTTTCCTCGCCCTGTATATCTCATGTTATTTGTTCTACCTTTGACTGTCAATGCCTCGGATGCTGAGTCCTTGTTTGCAGACTTATCTTTCCTTCTGAACTCATTGTTTACCAAGGCATTTGCAACATCAACATACTTGATCTTTTCTTTACCGTACAGTAAAGTGGTAGTAAGATGATCATATGAGTCAGGCAAGGAATTCAACAATAACAGTGCTTTGTCTTCATCACCAATGTGATCATCCAAATTCTTCAGATCAGTGAGAATTTTGTTGAAGTTGTTTAGGTGTTCGTTCATCGAAATACCTTTCTTGTAGTCGAAATGAAACAACCTCTTCTTCAAGTAGAGCCGGTTCTCAATGCTCTTTGTCATGAACTTATCTTCCAGCGCCTTCCAAAGGTCCTTCGCAATATCATATTCTGTGAAGGCGTACTTCTCCTCTTTTGCAAGGCAAAGTCGGATGGAGCTGCAGGCCAAGGGATTCACCTTCTCCCATTCTATTCCGTCCAGGTCATCTGGTTTGTTTCCCAGAGTGAAGTGCAGGTTCATCTGCACAAGCATATCTTTCACTTCGCATCTCCACGTGCCGAAGTTGCTGCTTCCATCAAACTTCTCTATCTCGAACTTAGCATGGGACACCGGGGTCCAATGTCTAGAGTTGCTTGTACTCGCTGGATTACTCACGGACTCGGTTGATCTGGACTCGGTTGATCTAGTCTCTGTAGATTCCGCCATTAAACTTTTTTTTTTTTTGAAACTCCAATTCAAAAATCTGACCGGACGGATGTGTCCGGAATACTCCAAATAGTTTGAAAGCACTACTGGATCGTCAAAAACGGACTCCGAATGACTTAGATTTGGTCAAAACAGTTTCAACGCCTCAGATCTGTGGCTACTGCTTCGCCGCGCAGGACTGGATCACTCTCTGCACCTGGGTTGACTGGTCAACGGAAACTGACGTGGCAACACGTGTCTGACTGTCTGACACGTGTCGATGACGTGTCTGATGACCTGGCAGGTGACGTGGCAGCCCGGCTGAAGTTGCTGATGACGTGGCGCTGAGCTATTGCTGACGCGGCGCTGAGTTGGCTCGCTGACGTAGAGTGCGCGTGTGCTGCACGCGCTGCTTCTCAGTCACCTTCTTCCTCGTGCAGCGCGTGTGGCGCGTAGAAGCGCGTGGGATGACGCGCTGAACTGCAACTGGCGCGTGATGGAGCGTGATGAGAGTGGGCCTCACTCTTCTTCTTCAGATGGCGCGTGAGAGCACGTGGAGGGTCTTCTGGGGCTGGTTTTTGCTTGGTTGGACTCCTCTCTTCGAGATCTTGCTCCTGGTATGCTCAAAAGTTGATTTCGAGCACTTCGAAATCTGGGCACTTTCGGAAAAAATTCGATTTTTCACAACCTAAGCTCTGATACCAATTGTTGTGGATCGGGGGCACACCAGGAAACTCACACAAGCAATAACACAAGAGATTTAACGTGGTTCGGCAAGTTGCCTACGTCCACGGGCAGCGGATTCACTATATTGAACAAATGGTAGAATTATACAACACTCTGAATAATTCTCTCTCTCTTTGTTTTCTCTCTTTAGTTGGCTGTGATTTCTCTACTCTCTTTGCATCTATTTATACATAATCATGAAGAGGAGAAGACAGCAACATTTGTGAGTGGGTTAGGTTGCCACCCCCACTCATCTTCAATGTGGGTGCTCCATTAGAGTAATGGGTTCTCTAATGCTCTCCAACCACCCCACTCTCTCTAAGTGGGTTAGCCACTCATGGAATGATTCAACATTGTCGGGATCGAATGAGTGGTGAGACGACGGCGTTGAGGTGGAGATGCGACGGACGGTTGGGAAGAGAGGGCCCGGGAAGTGAGTTGTCCGATTATCGTCCGCAATAGTCCTTGATTTCTTGAGAATTGGCCTCTCAGGTTTGATTGGGTTCGGAATAGGGTTTGAATTCGAGTTGGAGTTGGAGTCTCCATCGCTCTGAGGCATTGCAGATAGGTTGTGTGTGTATGAAGAGAGAGAGAGAGAGAGGGAGAGAGAGAGAGTTTGAAGTTTTATCTGAATTTGAAGTTGTGATCTTTGGAAGTTGAAGAATAAGAGGCCATATGAGAGCGATAGAGATCTGATTTGGGAATATGAAGAGAGCAAAAACAGAGTGGAAGTGAGTGTAGTGGCGAGTCGGTTTTTTTTTTTTTAAATTGAAATTTCCCCCAAAACAACGTGGTTTTGGGGGTGTCGCAAGGATGGCGGCAGGCTTGTGCAGCCGAGGATCCGGACTCCTAATTTATACCTTGTTTTAACTACTTTTTATATTTTATTTTTAATTTTAATTATTATATATCGTCTATTATTATAAAAAAAAAATAGTGATAAATCAAATCCAAGAAATGTATAAGGTATTAGATCCAATAAATATTTTTTTTATTGATAAGAGATCCATCATTTATAAAATAATTTAGTGAAAAATTCTTTTGTTGATTTTAAACAACATTTTGTTTTCAATTTTATTCCTTAATTTATCTACTAACTTTTTTTTTTTACTATATGTTCAAATTCTTTTCTATATGTTCAAACTTTTTCTATCTATTCAAATTTATATCTATCTTTTCAATTTTTTAGCTATTTGTTTAATTTTTTCCCCTTATCTATTCAAATACCTGTCCAAATTTTATTACATGTTCATTTTTTGTTTATCTGTTCATATTATTTTAATGTATATGTTTTAATTTTTTTTTTAATCTATGCAAATTAAAGAGAGGAAAGAGTGAAGATTATCTATTCAACCAAACTAAAAGAGTGAAGATTGTCTATTAAACAAAACTATCTGTTCAAATACAAAAGTATCTGCTCAACAAAATTTACAGCATTAGCAACCACAGTTCAGTTAAGAAGGAGAAAGTGATCCTTAAAGTCCATTTTTTTCCCAATCATGGAATTTTCCTCCAGATGGAGAACACTTATAATTACAGACAGACAAAGACAAGAATAAAAAATTTAGTAGAACATAAAGCATGATGTTTGTGTGTTTCCTTCAATATTCTCATATAGATTCCATAACACAAATGTTTAAAAAAAAAAAAAAAAAAAAAAAAAAAAAAAAAAAAAAAAAAAAAAACGAACAAACAAACAAAAACGAAAAAACCCCCATAAAATTAGGTATCTAAAAGTCAATACACCTCCAAATCAAACTCAACTAGATCTAAGTATCGACAAAAAATCAAAACTATAAACAATAGTTTAAATCAATCAAACAAACTCGAAAGAACACAAAATGTTTCGAAATCAAATTCGAGTATTCACATTGAATGAAAAAATATATCTCCATCATGTAGCCATGGACATCTCGACGGCGAGAGTAGATGGTGGTGGCTGAGTGTGCTTGAGCGAAGACCTGCGAAGTGCGTGTCATGAACTAAAGAAACTCAAATCACAAAGAATATTTTTGGAACTAGAATACTTCTATTCAATTCAAAGAACAAATTACAATTTAAATAGAAAATTATCCAACAAATTGACCAAGAAAATAGGAACCAACTAGTTCCATGACTCAACACTTCTCCACTATTGGAGTACTCCTAAAGAAATGGCATACACCAACCCATGTCAATAGACTCCCTAAATAATGGGTCAGTTAGACAGACTTTCTAAATAATAGATCAATCAAAACTTATTGAAAAAACAAACTTTCAACACCCTTCCTTAAACTGAATGTCCTAAAGACATCAGTTTACAAAGAAAAAAAAACTTCAGCAGCCCACCTCTTGTTTATCAGAACCAACATCCTTCCTTGAACATACTCTGAGTAGGCTTCGTAGCTTCATAAACACACCAGGCTTCAAGGGCTTAGTCAAAATATCTGCAATCTGATTCTCACTTTTACAGAGCACCAAATCAATAACACCATCCTTGCATAAATCACTTAAGAAATGGTACCTCACATCAATATGCTTGCTCCTCCCATGTAGAACTGGATTTTTTGAAAGCTTTATTGCTGAAGTATTATCACAATAATTTAAGGTTGGACCTTGTTGCTGATTGTGTAGAACTTTAAGTAACCTTCGTAACCAAATAGCCTGACATGAACTTAATGCTGTAGCAACAAACTCAACTTCAGTAGTTGACAAAGTCACTATTTGTTGCTTCTTGGATAACCATGTGATAGCTCCAGAATCCATCATGAACACAAATCTAGATGTACTCTTTCTTTCATCAAGATTTTCAGCATAATCACTATCTGAAAACCCAATCAATTTTGACTCTCCACCATCTTTATACAGAATTTCAAAATCTGCGGTACCTTTCAAGTAGCGAAAAATTCTCTTTATAGCTAAGAGATGTAATTCAGTTAAATTCTCTATGTATCGACTGATTAAACTGACAGCATGCATAATATCTGGCCTTGTTGATATCAAATACATAAGATTCCCAACAATTTTCTTGTAAAGTATAGCATCCACCTTCTTCCCTGCCTCATTCTTTATGAGTTTCAAACCAAATTCAGTTGGGGTGGAAATTGGATTGCAATCCTTCATTTTGAACCTGTCCAAAATCTCCAAAACATATTTTTTTTCTGTGAAATAAAGACACCAGTAGATGATTGCACTATTTTGATGCCAAGGAAATAGTGCATCAACCCCAAATCTATCATATCAAATTCATCCAGCATAGATTTCTTAAAAACATTAAACATTGCTTGATCATTACCGGTATAAATAAGATCATCAACATATAAGCACAAAATAAGTATCTTCTTATCATCTCCAAGTTTTAGTATAGAGTGTGTGCTCATAAGGACATTTAAGAAAACCTTCCTTAGTAAAGTAAGCATCTATACAATTGTACCAAGCTCTCGATGCTTGTTTCAGTCAATATAATGCTTTCTTTAACTTGTATGTCCAATTCTTATGACCTTGCTTCGCATATCCAGGAGTTTGGTCAATGTACACCTCTTCTTCCAAATTGCCAAGCAGAAATGTCGACTTCACATCCAATTGATAAATGGGCCAATAATTCTGGGTAGCCATGGATAACACTAATCGAACTATGTTAAGCCTCATAACTGGAGTAAATACCTCTTTGTAATCAATACCAAATTCTTGCTTGTACCCTTTTGCAACAAGTTAGGCTTCGTAGTTGTCAACTCTGCCATCTTTCTTTAACATTGTTTTATAAATCCATTTGACACCGATGGATTTCTGTCCTTTTGGAAGTTCTGACAGGTCCTACGTGTTGTTTTTCTTTATACATCTGATCTCCTCATTTATGGCTTTTTGCCAGTTCGAATCTTTGACAGCTTCTTGGAATGTGATGGGATCACAATCTGAAAATAATGCAAAATGGGCAAGTGTATTATCATTGTCAGATTGATCATCACCACTAACCTCATAGTTCATCATCCATCTAGGTCCCTTCCTCGTTCGCTGAGATCAAGAGATTGCCCCTGCCACTTGGGCTTCGTTGGGATCAAGTGGCTATAACAACTGCTAGTTTGGCTGCAGTAACATAGTATCAACAAAAAGGGTTGGTTGCAACTGCATTTCTGTTTCTTCTTCTTCAAAACTCTATGCCTTTTTCAGTCCAATTCCATATGTTCTCCTCACCAAAAACACCATCTCGGCTAATGACTATCTTCTCTGTGATAGGATTGAATAACTTGTAGGCTTTTGAATGTTCGTTAACCCCAATAAAGACACATTTTGTGCCTTTTTCATCTAGCTTCTTCCTCTTCTCATCTAGAATGTATGCATATGCAATGTATCCAAAGATTTTGAAGTGATCAATGGTAGGCCTTCGTCCACTCCAAGCTTCTTCCGGTGTCATATTTTGAACAGCAAATGTGGGGCTCCGATTCAGAACCTGGATGCTCCAATTCATTGCTTCTGGCCAAAAGCTTTTTTGAATTCTCCCTATTGCCAACATGCTTCTCACCATGTTCAAGATAGTTCGATTCTTCCTCTCCGATACACCATTTTGTTAGGTTGTGTAGGTTGCTGTCAATTGTCTTTGGATTCCATGCTCATTACCAAAATTTGCAAATTCTTGTGACATGTATTCTCCACCATGATCTGTACGAAGAATTTTAATGGCTCTCTCAACTTCATTCTCCACTGGGGCTATGAAACTTTTAAAAGCTGTAAAAGCTTCAAATTTCTCCTGCCAAAAATAGACCCAAGTTTTTTGACAATAGTCATCAATAAAAGAAATAAAATATTTCTTTTTGCCATTGGATATTGGGTTAATGGGACCACATATATCAGAATGGATCAATTCCAATGGTCTCTGTGCTCTCCTTGCCTTTCCTTTTGGGAATTGCTTACGATGTTGTTTCCCAACAACACACTCTTCACATACTTTGAAGGGAGGAATGATCTGAGGAAGGCCAGTCACCATATTCTTTTGAGAAAGTGTCTTTAATCCACTAAAATTCAAATGACCATAACGAAAATGCCAAAGCCACATTGGATCTTTCACTTTGGCCGTACAGCAAGTCTGGGTGTTCTTAATTTGCAGAGGAAACAACCTGTTTGGTGTCATCTTAACATGAGCAATCAGACCCCTTTCAGGATCATAGACTTCACAAGCACCTTCTTTGATTGTAGCCACATATCCCTTCTCTTGCAATTGTCCCACACTTAACAAGTTGCTTTTCAGGGCTGGAATATAAAAGACATTTGAGATAGTCTCAATATTATCATCTTTAGTCTTGATTTGAACATCACCCTTTCCCATAACATTTACAGTTGAATGATCACCAAAACTTGTAGTAGTACGAAAATCTTCATTTAAATAAGAAAAGAATGACTTATTACCACACATATGATTGCTGCAACTTGTGTATAGGTACAATATGTCTGGTTCGAGCTCGTTCTCTTTGATATGGAATGCCATCAAGAGTATTTATTGTTCCCTTTGCAAAATTGGACTTCTCTCTCTTTTCTTTGTCACTAGGCAACTTTGTTTAACAATCAGAATGGTAGTGACCAAACTAGTGACACCTGTAGCATTCAATGTTAGATTTGTCAAAGTATTGATCACGACCTTTTCCTCGACCTTTAGAATAATCTTCATGTTTATAACTTGTCTGTTGTCTGCCTCCATCTCTATTTCCTCGACCTCCTCTTCCTTTGCCTCTTCCTCTATCTCTACCTTGGCCTCTTCCTTTTGAACTTGAGGATTC
This sequence comes from Camellia japonica, assembly GCA_030407325.1. Taxonomy (NCBI): domain Eukaryota; kingdom Viridiplantae; phylum Streptophyta; class Magnoliopsida; order Ericales; family Theaceae; genus Camellia; species Camellia japonica. Next base: position 16,387,584 of record JAPPVO010000014.1, read on the forward strand.
AATAGAGGTTGAAGCTTTCAATGCTTGCACTTCGGTGGTGGTGATGCTGCTCCGGTATATCTTTTGCTCATGAACTTGCAAAGAACTTTGTAGCTCATCAATTGAGAGTTCATCAATATCATTTGATTATTCAATTGAACAGATGACATAGTCAAATTTCGGTGTCATTGATCGAAGAATCTTCTCGAGTATGGTGACGTCAGTCATTGTGTCACCATGTAGCCTCATCTTGTTTGCAATTGCCATCGTTCTTGAAAAATAGTCATTCACTGACTCTCCCTGCTTCATTTGAAGAGTTTCAAAATCTCTGTGGAGTGCTTGACGTTGAGAATGCTTGACTTTCACCGAGCCTCTGTATTTCTTCTTCATTGAATCTCAAATCTTTTTGGAATTATTTTTTTTTTCAGAATAGTCTCCAAAATGGAACGATCTATTGCCTGGAACAAATAATTTTTCACCTTTAAGTCTTTCATTTTCTGCTCATCAAGTTTCTTTTGTTGTGCTTTTGTCAGAACTGCTCCATTTTTCGGTTCAACAAAACCAGTTTCGACAAGAGTCCAATACTCCTTGGATCTTAGAAAATTCTCCATTAGCATGCTCCAATGATCATAGTGACCATCAAACCGGGGTATCGCTGGCTGGATATAGTTATCGACTACCTTGTCAGACGCCATGGATTTTTACTGCAACAAGAAAGAAAGCTACTGCTTCTGTGGAGAGTTTTATGATCAGGCCCCAGTGTGTGGCTTTGATACCAAATGTTGTGAACAATAGAAACTCAAAGCACAAAGAATATTTTTGGAACAGGAATACTTCTATTCAATTCAAAGAACAAATTACAATTTAAATAGAAAATTATCCAACAAATTGACCAAGAAAATAGGAACCAACTAGTTCCGTGACTCAACACTTCTCCACTACTAGTTCGACGACTCACCACTTCTCCAATATTGGAGTACTCCTAAAGAAATAGCATACACCAACCCATGTCAACAGACTTCCTAAATAATGGGTCAGTTAAACGGACTTTCTAAATAATAGGTCAATCAAAACTTATTGAAAAAACAAACTTTCAACAATATGAGTAAAGGAAAGTTAGGGTTTATGAGTTATGGTTTTGAGAAGCAGAGAGAGAAGTGAGCGTACCTAAAGAGGATGATGATGGTGTTGAAGATGATGATAGTGGTGGTAATGAAATCCAGAAATCGTGCTTGCCTTTACCATTGTTGTCGGTTGTTAGAGGAGTTGGTGACACGGCGGATGATCGGTCGACGCCATGGATTCTCTCTCTAAAACTTTCTTTTGATTTGCATCTAGATCTCACGAATCTAGATCTATATGGCATAGCCGATGGTAGCGGAGACGATGGATCTAGATCTTGATCCGAAGATGAAAGTTGCGAAGGAGGCGTTGTAACTGGCGACAAGCAAAGGCGAGACCGAAGGGTGGCACAGCGGTGGCTAGGGTTTAGAAACAAAATTGAGGGGGAGAGAGAGAGAGAGAGAGAGAGAGAGAGAGAGAGAGAGAGAGAGAGAGATGAGGTTTGGAAACAAAATAGGAAGAGTGGTGACATATATATCCGTGGGTATTTTAGTCATTTTGTCTAAGTTTATCCTTATGGACAAAGTATTTCAGCGTTTAAACTTTTGACTAAATAAAATTTAAATTTGAATTTATGAACCGAGCGCCCTTATAAAAAAAAATATTTTTTTTTATCACAAATAACAAAGCTTTTTTCGTATTCGCGTACCATCGAACTTTCGGCTTGTTTCGGAAAGTATGTTAAAAGTTAATTTTTTTTAAATTTTTTTTTTTTATAGAAAATGTGCAAAAAAGTAGAGAGAAAGTATAATCCAAAAAAGTCAAAATGTCAAAATCACTTTTAACATGTTTCCAAAACAACCCTTCATCTTGGTCTATTCTTTTCTCTTTATGAATTTTGTCACGTACATGCCAACTTTAAATTAAACTTTTTTTTTTAATCGAATGTTCGAATCAATTTATACACATCTTGATTAATCCTAAAATCTTGAAATTAATTAACCAATAACCCTCTAAAGACCTATTGGAATGACTTGATCGAGAGATCTTGGATCTTATTGTTAAGTCTTTACTGTTTGCCTCTATCTCTTGAAACTAAATAAACCCAATTTTAACAATGAATAATAGGAGGAGGATCGGCGTTGTTTGGATTCATAGGGCCCACTACGGATCTGATTTCGATGATCCAGACCGTTCATTTTGTTAGTCACTTCGTGTATTTCATTCACAAAAAAAAAAAAAATAGGTCGATCCGTTAACTGTAACTTATTCAATTTATTACGCTTGCCACTAAAAAAATGTATGGTTTACTTTAAAAAACACAATTGTTGTCTATTTTTCTAGTGAAAAACTGAACAAGTTATAACTATCAGATCGATCTAATTTTTGTGGGTGAAATACACAAAGTATCCGACAAAATAAACTATTCGGATCATCGAAGCAAGATCTGTGGTGGACTCCATAAGCCCAAACAATGCCTTCCAATCTAAAATCTGGACCTAAGAATAGCCTTCTTCTAAATAATAATATGGGTTTACTCCCAACCTATAAAACAAGACTACTGATATAGATATGGCTGTACAATAAAATTTAAAAGAAAAAGATATGTTTATAAAAAAAAAAAAATTAGTATTTTATTATGGATAACTATTCTTTAAGAATTATCTATTGATTTACGGAAGTACAATAAAATTAAAAGAAAAAGATATGCTTATAAAAAAAAATACAAAAAAATCAATATTTTATTATACATAACTATTTTTTAAGAGGGCTGATAAATGCCCCTACCTTTCTTCTTAGAATCCCTCACTTCTTTGAACCCCTATCATCAAAATTGCTCACTTTCTCATTTTTCTTTGGACCTTACCATAATCCCGAATATACCCTCACCGTAATTTTTTTTCATTTTTCAACTGGCAACCTCACCCTCAACTCCAGCGACTCCTCTCACAACCCTCATCCTCCATTGGAGACCCTACTGCAGCCCCTATCCCTCACCAACAGTCAGCTATCACCACCTCATCCCTCATTGATCCACCTTCCCTATCTTCTTCTTTTTCTTCTTCTACCCTAGATCTCTCTCCTTCTATTGATCTACCACTGCGACTATCAACACCACTATAACCACCCCATTCTGTACCCATCCTCTCCATCAACAGTGAAGAATGGTAATTTATCCCTCACTCACACCCTCTCCATCATCGAAGGTGAAGAAGATTTGTGGGCTCCGACTCTCTATCTTCCAGTTAATGAATTTTTTTGAATTGGTTTGATAGTTTGTTTGTTTGCTATGTTGGTTTGTTTGTTGCAATGACTAATGAATAAACTGGGTTTTTATCTTCAGAATTGAGTAACCGAACAAATCCTATATGTTCAACAATGTTACTGAACCAAAAGAATTCATTCAGAACTGTGTTGTCGAACATTCAAGATTTGCTCATCACTGTGTTGCCGAACCCACTCTACCATCGTGAACTTCCCATCCATTGCGAGAGCGAGCAAGAGAGAGAAAGAGGGATGAAACCTAGGGTTTTCAGAAGAAGACCAAGAAAAAGAAGAATGAGAAGAGGGAGATGAGGGTGATGGAGAAGGGCTAGGTGGATCGGCTGGCGGCGAGGGGTTGGGTGGTAGTTTTAGAGGCTGTTGGCTAAAGTGGAAGTGATAATGGGTTGGTCGCCAAAGGGTGTCGGCAAAAGTGGAAGTAGTGGTTGGAATTAGGATTAGGGTTAGGGTTAGACTTAGAGGAATAGAGATGGGGACAAAATTGGAATTTGATGTTAGGACAAAATTGTAATAAAATAATATAAAAAGAAAATGACGTCCTAAGAAGAAAGGTAAGGGCATTTAGCAGCCCTCTTCTTTAATTATGTATTGCTTGAAGTGTCAATATAGTCCACTTTAATTTTTTTTTTTTCCCCGCTTCTTCTCTTAATAGATCTTTTAAAAATTGCATTTCAATTTCAAATTTAAACTCTGTATATTGTCTTTATATTTATATGCTAAATTGTTCTATGCAAATTTACTTTTATTTTTAATTGCTAAAATCCAATTTTAGTATCATATTATTTTCTTGTTCTCTAATAAGTAAATATTATTATTATTATTATTATTATTATTATTATTATATTATTATTATTATTCTTGAATCGATCTCTAAGAAGTAAATTAAGTATTGAAACATTATCCTTATATTTATACTAATATAGTTATAATCTCATTTTTATCATAATTCAAATGTGTGATTTAGACTATTCGAAAAGTATATGATACATTTCAAAATTGAAAAATAATTATAATAATTTCAAAGCAACTCCATTCTAAAAGTATCAGTTCTTCATAAAAAGAAAAAAAAAAATGATATATAATCTTTCTTATACAACACTACAGGAAAAAGCACATTTGGCGACCAAATTTCCCGACTAAAAAAATTTGGACGTTGAAAGTATAGCTTTTGGCAACTAAAAAAGCATTAGTAGCCAAAAGTTAAGATTTTTGGCGACTAAACAAATTTAGTAGCCAAAAGTATAGTAATTGGCGACTAAAAATCTGTTTGGTCGCTGATATAGGCATCTCCTGCCTCCGGTAATCGCATCCGGTATAGGCATCTCCTGCCTCCTAGGCGTACCACGCCTACCACCACGTCCTCGTCCTGACATCCTAATAAAGGTAACGAAAACATTAGCACATTCACAAATGTGCCGAAGCTATTTCACTCGCGTCCTAAAACATTGGACAACTGTAAGTCACTCCACGTAAACACATAATCACATAAGCATTTACGAATTTCATTTTCGGATAACGACCGTCCCGAGGCATTGCTAGAGTTCCAATCAGAAACGACAGTGATCAAGTGCCTTTCCAACAGGACTCCCAGAAACCCAAGGATCCAATCAACATCCTAGAAACTAAATCTCATACCCATATAGTCACATAAACATGTTATCACATAAGCACATAACATCGTACGTACGTCTCTAACAAGCGAGACAAACCCACTGTGGTACTAACCACTTCCCACGTAACCAAAGTATTCAAACCCGGTACGCTCTGATACCAAGTTGTAACGCCCTCAAAATAAACCCATAAATCATATGTTCATGATACAAGAAGGAGATATCGTATTCCATACATTAGAGTATTCTTACAAAAAGTAATACATGTTGACAACAAAAGTAAATGCCCTATAGGCTTACAACTTTCCAAGTCAACACTTGGTTACAACAAAAGAAGAGTTCTAACTCTCTATACAAAATAAGCCCTTGGCTTGAATTTACATGTATCACCAAAATAGCAAAACAACAAGAAGGAGCCTTCACTCCTAAAACCTTCCAAGCTAAGGCCTTGGAGGCGGCATATCACCTGCACCAGAAAATGATGTCCCATATAGGGTGAGCCAACGCCCAGTAGAGATATGCTAAACATAATATGAGCAATAACTAAAACATTGGCATTTGATAAATGTTTAACTCATATAAACAAACATACTTACATATACAATGTATTTAAACACTTATCATATACAATGATCAATCAATACACATATTCGATGTATTATTCCAACCGTCATATTGAATGACATATTCCAGATGATTAGTTTCAGTTTTCCCTAATCAACATACAGTGTCTACAACAATCAAGACTATTCTCCACCGATAGCCCAAAGCAGTTATCTCTAAACAGATAATAAATTTATCAAATAGATAAAATATCAACATTTTCATAGGTGAGTGATTAACTAATCCAACTACACCATTCAATCCCATAATTTCCCCATTTCATAGTTTTTAACTCAATTTCATATTTCCAAAACTCCCGGATTAATTATACAAATTAATCATTTACATTAAATTAGGGCTTTTTCCCATTTTTCTCAACATTGACCCAAAGGTCCAAATATCATCAATGAACATCAATAGCCTCATTATCAGACCCATATACACATGTATAGTTCAAAAGGAACAAAACCCCTCTTTATACATTTCAAGTTTTGAAACCCTAACACCCAAAATTTCCCAACTTCAACATTAAATCAAAATAGCCACAAGTTTATGTCAAAGGCCATAAATATGAGTAGTTATCCCTACCTCAAGTGAAGAGACTCAAAGGAGATGATGAAAAAACTCGAATGTGCTCTGAACCCACAATTTTTCGGATCAAAATGAGGATCAAGCCAAGCTCCACAATTTTTACAAAGGGACTAAGGTAGAAGATCACTAGAACTAGATGGATTTGTAGAGAGAAGGTGTATTGTAGTGAGAGAAGCTCTCAAATATGGGGTTTTGGAAAGTTAGAGAGAGAGAGAGAGTGTCAAAAAAGTGATTTAAAATGACACAGTCACGATCTGATATACGTATAGTCCGCTCGAGCAGAGAGTAAGACGCTTGAGCATAAGACACAGAAATTTTACCCGCTCGAGTGCAAATATACCCGCTCGAGCGCCAAGGCACAACAACAAAGCACTACCCGCTCGAGCGCAAAGAGACCCGCTCGAGCGTAGAATACACTCCTCCAGTACTTGTACAGACTTCGAATACCCGCTCGAGCGCAAAGATGCCCGCTCGAGCTCAGACCCGCTCGAGCGTAAGGAACTCCGCTCAAGCGCGAAAAACACCTCTGCAGTATATCTGCAGACGTACAAAATGCTGAAAGGATGCAAACTCCGCTCGAGCGCAACAACACCCGCTCGAGCGGATCATCAAAAATCTGGGCAACAAGATTAGAGACAAACTCAACCAACCTGTTCGAAACACGCCCAAGACATTTCTAAACTCAAATTCAAAGAGTTAAAGGGTGAAGACGAGATATAGACAACAACAACAACAACAACAAATGATGGGAAAAAATCGGGATCGCTATAACCTCCCCACCTTAAAGAATTTTGTCCCCGAAATTAGTTATAAGTTTCAACATTGCGATTTTTCAATTCTTTAACAATATTACAATTCAATATTCAACATCCTGACCCATTACCGATCACCCGATCTCTTTTCAAGAGGTAATTTACAATATAATCTCCAACATGCATTATCAACATGCATTCCTTTGAATTTCAACAAGTCTCAATACCATATTCCACAATTCTGTAACATATTCAATGTTAATGATATATTTGCATTTCTACAATACATTCAACATATACAATGTCAAATTAAACGTCCATTTTCAACGCATATTCAACAATACTTCCATTAATCGAAACATATGCGATGCTTTACAACTTAAGACATATTCAATGTTCTTAAAGTTTATCAAAACAACAAAATATTCAACATATGCTCAAACATCCACAAATAGGTCCGGATATTTCTCTCGGACCTCCAATTCACGTTTCCAAGTGGCTTTCTCCACCCTGTGATGTTTCCACAAAACTTTTACCAAGGGAATGGTCTTGCCTCACAAGACTTGATCCCGTCTATCCAAGACCCTCACCGGTCTCTCCTCATACGAGGCATCCTCATCAACCTCTAAGTCGGTCCAATCCAATATATGTGACGGATCCGGCTCGTACTTCCGAAGCATACTAACATGAAACACGTCATGCACCCCGGACAACTGCGGCGGTAAAGCTAAACGGTAGGCAACCTCGCCAATCCTCTCAAGGATCTCGAAAGGGCCAATAAACCGAGGGGACAACTTCCCACTCTTCCCAAACCTCATCAAACCCCGCCTAGGTGATATTTTCAGAAAGACGTGATCACCCACCTCAAATGCTAAAGGCCTCCTCCGGCGGTCGACATAACTCTTTTGGCGACTCTGGGCTGTAACAAGCCTCTTACGGATAAGCTCAACTTTCTCCGTCGTCTCCCGAACCAACTCCGGGCCCAACAAAGGTGCATCACCCACCTCGGCCTAACACACTGGAGACCTACACGGTCGGCCATACGAGGCCTCAAACGGTGCCATGCCAATACTCGATTGGAAACTATTGTTGTAGGCAAACTCCACCAAGGGCAAGTGCGTCTCCCACGACCCACTAAAGTCAAGGACACAGCCTCGAAGCATATCCTCAAGGATCTGAATGGTACGCTCGGACTGCCCGTCAGTCTGAGGATGATAAGCCGTGCTAAAGGTCAATCTAATGCCCAAGGCACTCTGCAAACTCTGCCACAACCTAGCAGTAAAACGTGGATCTCTATCTGAGACGATCGACACTGGGACCCCGTGCAACCTCACTATGTCCCGAATATACAAGTCGGCAAGATGATCTACCGAATCTCTCACGCGCATAGGGATAAAGTGCGGCGACTTAGTTAACCGGTCCACGACCACCCAAATAGCATCACTACCCCGCTGAGTCCTCGGAAGACCTACAACGAAGTTCATCGTGACATGCTCCCATTTCCACTCGGCCGTAGGCAAGGGCTGCAACAAACCCGCTGGCCTCTAATGCTCGGCCTTCACTTGCTGACAAGCAAGGCACTTAGATACAAAAACTGGCACACCTTTCTTCATACCCCACCACCAAAACTGGCGACCTAAATCACGATACATCTTAATGCCTCCCGGATGCACCGCAAGGCGTGAATGGTGAAACTCTCGAAGTACATCCTCTCGGCAAGACTCCGGCACAAACAAACGGTCTCGGTACCTCACACTCAGGTCAGGATATACAGTCAAACCCTTATCAACCTTCCAACTGGAGATCTTCTCCCGGAGGGATTCTACCTCAAGGTCACTTCTCTGTGCCTCTAACACTCGATTCACAAGTGTAGGCTGCGCAACTACAGAAAACAAGGCCGCAGACTCAACAGATTCACCCAGAAGCAAATCAAACTCGCCAAGTGCACCCAACATTTCCCACTCCCGGATGGCTATACAAGCTACATCACTAATGGATTTCCTACTAAGGGCATCGGCCACAACATTGGCCTTCCCCGGATGGTAATGCAACTTGAAGTCGTAATCCTTAATAAACTCCATCCACCGTCTCTGCCTCAAATTCAAGTCTTTCTGTGTAAACAGATACTTCAGACTCTTATGATCTGAGAATACCTCGAATCTCTCACCATAAAGGTAATGCCTTCAAATCTTCAAGAAAAATATTATAGCTGCTAACTCTAGGTCATGTGTAGGGTGATTTCTCTCATGTGTTTTCAACTGTCGTGAGCCATAGGCTACCACTCTCCCCTCTTGCATCAACACAACCCAAACCCTCTCGTGAAGCATCACAATACACTGCATAACCCAAACCCCTCTCGGGAATAATCAAAACTGGAGTAGTGGTAAGTCTAACTTTAAGCTCTTGGAACGACTTTTTACAAGTCTCACTCCATACAAACTTGACCCATTTCCGCGTCAATCTAGTCAACGGCGAAGCTAGCCTGGAGAAATCTTTCACAAACCGACAGTAATAATCGGCCAATCCTAGAAAACTGCAGATCTCAAAAACACTCTTAGGCTGTGCCCAATCTTGCACTGCCTCAATCTTGGATGTATCAATTGACACCCCTTCCCCGGAGACTACATGGCTTAAGAACTTAACCTCTCTTAGCCAAAACTCACACTTTCCAAACTTGGCATACAGTTGATGGACTCTAAGCAACTCAAGCACCACTCTCAAGTGTTCCTCGTGCTCCTCCTCCGAAGGTGAATAAATCAGAATGTCGTCCACGAAAACGACCACAAAGCGATCTAAGAACAATCGAAAGATCCGGTTCATCAAGTCCATAAACACTGCCAGTGCGTTGGTGAGCCCAAAAGGCATCACCAGAAACTCGTAATGGCCATACTGCGTACGGAATGCCGTCTTTGGGATATCTTCCTCCCTGACCCTCAACTGATGGTAACCCGATCTCAAGTCTATCTTAGAGAAACAACCAGACCCTTTCAACTGGTCAAACAAATCATTTATATGGGGCATAGGGTACTTGTTCTTAACCGTAGCCCGATTCAACTTCCGGTAATCGATACAAAGTCTCAAAGCCCCATCTTTCTTTTTAGCAAAGAGGGCCGGTGCTCCCCACGGCGAAGTACTAGGACGGATAAAGCCCTTATCTAGCAACTCCTGGAGTTGAATCTTCAACTCACTCAATTCGGCTGGGGCAAAACGATGAGGTGCCATGAAAATCGGTGCCGTGCCAGGCACTAAGTGAATAGAGAACTCGATCTCTCGATGAGGTGGTAAACTAACAAGATCCTCGGGAAAGACGTCCGAGTACTCACAAACCACTCTCGGCAACTCAGCCTGGGTCTCACCACACTCACTACTCATTCAGCTAGCGAGAAGGCAACTAAGCTCACTCCGCCCTCGTGGATCATACACTGGTGGCAAAACACTACCAACCCGATCCCCCAAGAAATGAAAACAATCCCCGCTCAAGGTACATACAGTAACCCTCTGGCGGTAACAGTCTATAACAGCCCGGTATGACGATAACCAGTCCATACCCAAAATCACATCAAAACCCGACATAACCATAACTACAAAAGAAAATGGAAACCGGCGGTCGGTGACCTCAATATCACAACCTTTACACCCTTGTTTCAAAATTAACTCACCCTCAACAGGTGATACAACACAAATAGGAGATGCTAACTGCGCCAACTCCAAACCCAAAACAGATGCAAATGCAGCATATATAAAGGAATGTGATGCACCCGTATCAATCAACACATTAGCAACCGAGTTGCAAAATAGAAAGGTACCTCTCACAACAGATGGAGCCGGTACAAGCTCTGGCGCTGTAACAGCATACACGCACCCTGTAGGCCTCTGATCTACCTGCTCACTCCTTGGAGCATAAGGCTGCTGCACAGACTGAGCCGAAGAGGCTCCCTGACTGGCCCTCGAGGCCTGAACTGACTGAGCTGGCTGATAACTCTGCTTCGACCCAGATGCACCAGATGTGCCACTCAACTGCGGGCAGAACCTCTTCAGGTGCTCCGCCTGACCACACTGGTAACAAGAGAGCGGCTGACCTCTGCCCTGACTCTGGCTCTGAGGACTAGCCAAAGATGAAGCTGCACTCTGCCCTCCTCCCCTCTGTAGGCAAGCTGGAGACTTGTGGCCTAGCTGACCACACTTGTAACAAGTAAAGTCTCCCTGACTGCCTCTCCCAGAACCTGAACTCGACACTGGAAAGGTAGATCTTGCAAACGCATCTTAGGACTGCTGAGGGTTAGAACCCCTCTGCCTCATACCATCCCCCTGACCATCCTGACTCCTCTTAGAGCCCCTCATCCTCTCTTCCTCCTTATGCATCATAATCTCAAGATGAGCCGCAGCATCTACCAGGCGCCCATACTCCCGAGTCATGGACCCCGCAACCCTAAGCTTAAGCCCGGTCCTCAACTTCTTTTTGAACTCAAGACAACGGCGTTCCTCAGACGCCACTAGCTTAGGTGCAAACCTCGATAAACTGGTAAATGCGGCCTCAAACTCGGCCATTGGTGTATTTAGCTGCTTGAGCTGACAGAACTGATCCTTCAACTTCTCCCTAACAGCGGGAGGTAAAAACTTCTCCTGGAAAGGATCAACGAAAGCCTTCCAAGTCCCTCCAATACGGCCCCGAACAAACTTCCACCACTGACCCGCGTCTTCCTTCAGCTGGAAGGACGCCAAGGTCACCCGCAAACCTCCGTCTTCGATGCCTAGCATCTCAAACGTCTTTATCATCTGTTGAAGCCACTCATCAGCCTTCAGTGGCTCCTTTGGATCACCGACAAACTCATCCGGATTCGACCGAAAGAACTCCCTCTTCAAAAAGAATGGCCCTGCCTCAGCCACATGGGCCTGGACCTGATTCTCAACCCTGAGAATGTCCATGGATTCCCTCAATGCTCCTGCCATCTTGCGGGCTAAGGCGCCCATGGCCTGCTGACCTACTGGCTCGGCCACATTGGCCTGACCAACACCCTCCTGCTGTGCCGAAATCTCATCCGGTATAGGCATCTCCTGCCTCTTAGGCCTACCACGCCTACCACCACGTCCTCGTCCTGACATCCTAATAAAGGTAACGAAGACATTAGCACATTCACAAATGTGTTGAAGCTATTTCACTCGCGTCCTAAAACATTGGACAATTGTAAGTCACTCCACGTAAACACATAATCACATAAGCATTTACGAATTTCATTTCCGGATAATGACCGTCCTGAGGCATTCCTAGAGTTCCAATCAGAAACGGTAGTGATCAAGTGCCTTTCCAACAGGACTCCCAGAAACCCAAGGATCCAATCAACATCCTAGAAACTAAATCTCATACCCATATAGTCACATAAACATGTTATCACATAAGCACATAACATCGTACGTACGTCTCTAACAAGCGAGACAAACCCACTGTGGTACTAACCACTTCCCACGTACCCAAAGTATTCAAACCCGGTACGCTCTGATACCAAGTTGTAACGCCCTCAAAATAAACCCATAAATCATATGTTCATGATACAAGAAGGAGATATCGTATTCCATACATTAGAGTATTCTTACAAAAAGTAATACATGTTGACAACAAAAGTAAATGCCCTATAGGCTTACAACTTTCCAAGTCAACACTTGGTTACAACAAAAGAAGAGTTCTAACTCTCTATACAAAATAAGCCCTTGGCTTGAATTTACATGTATCACCAAAATAGCAAAACAACAAGAAGGAGCCTTCACTCCTAAAACCTTCCAAGCTAAGGCCTTGGAGGCGGCATATCACCTGCACCAGAAAATGATGTCCCATATAGGATGAGCCAACGCCTAGTAAAGATATGCTAAACATAATATGAGCAATAACTAAAACATTGGCATTTGATAAATGTTTAACTCATATAAACAAACATACTTACATATACAATGTATTTAAACACTTATCATATACAATGATCAATCAATACACATATTCGATGTATTATTCCAACCGTCATATTGAATGACATATTCCAGATGATTAGTTTCAGTTTTCCCTAATCAACATACAGTGTCTACAACAATCAAGACTATTCTCCACCGATAGCCCAAAGCAGTTATCTCTAAACAGATAATAAATTTATCAAACAGATAAAATATCAACATTTTCATAGGTGAGTGATTAACTAATCCAACTACACCATCCAATCCCATAATTTCCCCATTTCATAGTTTTTAACTCAATTTCATATTTCCAAAACTCCCGGATTAATTATACAAATTAATCATTTACATTAAATTAGGGCTTTTTCCCATTTTTCTCAACATTGACCCAAAGGTCCAAATATCATCAATGAACATCAATAACCCCATTATAAGACCCATATACACATGTATAGTTCAAAAGGAACAAAACCCCTCTTTATACATTTCAAGTTTTGAAACCCTAACACCCAAAATTTCCCAACTTCAACATTAAATCAAAATAGCCACAAGTTTATGTCAAAGTATCCCTACCTCAAGTGAAGAGACTCAAAGGAGATGATGAAGAAACTCGAATGTGCTTCGAACCCACAATTTTTCGGATCAAAACGAGGATCAAGCCAAGCTCCACAATTTTTACAAAGGGACTAAGGTAGAAGATCACTAGAACTAGATGGATTTGTAGAGAGAAGGTGTATTGTAGTGAGAGAAGCTCTCAAATTTAGGGTTTTGGAAAGTTAGAGAGAGAGAGAGTGTCGAAAAAGTGATTTAAAATGACACAGTCACGATCTGATATACGTATAGTCCGCTCGAGCAGAGAGTAAGACGCTTGAGTGTAAGACATAGAAACTTTACCAGCTCGAGCGCAAATATACCCGCTTGAGCGCCAAGGCACAACAACAAAGCACTACCCGCTCGAGCGCAAAGAGACCCGCTCGAGCGTAAGGAACTCCGCTCAAGCGCAAAAAACACCTCTGCTGTATATCTGCAGACGTACAAAATGCTGAAAGGATGCAAACTCCGCTCGAACGGATCATCAAAAATCTGGGCAACAAGATTAGAGACTAAAACTCAACTAACCTGTGCGAAACACGCCCAAGATATTTCTAAACTCAAATTCAAAGAGTTAAAGGGTAAAGACGAGATATAGACAACAATGACAACAACAACAAATGATGGGGAAAAACCGGGATCGCTATATGATGGACCCAATACTAGTGCAGTCATGCGTGGTAAGTGAAGTGCTGAAGTGCATCCATATTGGATGGTTGTGCGTCCAAGAAGATGCAGTGGATAGACCCAACATGTCTTTTGTAGTTGTTATATTGGGAAGCGACACCGTGATACTTCCTCAACCAAAACAACCTGTGTTTTCTGTTGGGTGACAAGTCTTAGAATTAGCTCAATGCTCACAAAATCTTGACATACCCTCTGTTAACGAGATAACTATTTCAGATGTATCACCTCGGTGACTGATAGTATTAAATTAATCTTTTCCTCGTTTTGTGAAATGATTCATGGACATTCACACATTATATTGTTCAAATATCTTTGAGAGATGTATAGTAAGTCGGACGATTCACATCTATAATAGTGTGCCAGTCAAGAATATTTACATATTAGAAAGAACAAATAAACTTATTTAGGTTATACAGAATATTGAAGCCACTGCTTGTACAATTAGATCTTCGTATGACGACTCTTTATATATAGAAATACATAAAAATGTTATACTCTTCTTTTTGGAAGTGGAGTGCAAGTTGAAAATGGAAATCCTGAGAAGCAATATGATTCTTGGATTGCGGGAAATAAATAAATAAACAGAAACAGTTGTATTTCTGGATTCAATTTTTTTTTTTTTTTTTCAAGGAATGTAAGAATTGTTAGAAAATTAAATTGACGTAGTATATATACACCATAAACATGTTTATCAAATTTAGTCCATATGATAATGATTAGATTTTTTTATATGTTTCTGTTGAATAAAATATGTATTTATAGATGTGATTTTGTCTACTATTTATGAGATTCAAGAGCTCTCTGTTCTAGGGCTTTTATGGGTCTTAAGCAATTGTTACTAACTCATATTGATATTAGTGATGCAATTATATATCCATGACTATTGGCACCGAAAGTCCAAAATCAACATATGCATCAGCGGATATTTAAAGAGAAAGATAAGTGATATATTATTTTCTACGGTCTATTTATAATCGGTATTGTGAATAAGTGGAAGAAAACAATGTGTCTATAGTGGGACTCATACTTCTAGAATAAAGTATTAAAATTTAAAAATGAATGGAAATTGACACAAAATGCACTCATAAGATCAGTTTCAACGCTTCACCAAACCTGTAATCAAATTTGAAATTTGGTAAAAAAGCACTGTTTGGAGCTCCTACGGTTTCACCAAATTGATATCAAATCGAGAATTCACCAAACGTTTCACCAAAGTGAGGACATGCTCCGCATTTCACCAAAACACTGTGCATGACCGTTGGGGGAGACGAACCGGTCGACTAGCCGGTTGACCAACCGGTCGACCACTAAAAGGTTCAAACAGTTCAAAAAAAAAGTCCAAACAGTTAAAAAAAAAAAATTTCCTTTACCGGTCGACCACCACAGGGTTCAAACAGTTCAAAAAAATTGGTTCAAACAGTTCAAAAAAAAAAAAAAAAAAATTCCTCTTACCGGTCGACCAACCGGTTGTCCCCGGAGCAAATTTGATAAAAAGTGAAGCGTTGGAGCCAGTGGTATCAAATTGAGGAAAGCATCATTTTTTTATCAGATTTGATGACAAAAGAAGTTCAGGGTTGATTTTATGAGTGCATTTTGTACCATAGATGATCTCCATTTAATTTATTGTGTTTGGTTTATAAATTTGGAGAGGAATTTGGAAAGAAAAAAATAAAATAAAATATGTGATAAATGAAATATAATTTAGGGAAAATTATTTATAAGTTCTATTAGGGAGACTTATGCTACATATGGTCCTACTAAAAAACTTATGTTCCCATAAGTCCTGTGGAAAGTTTGTTGACACATTTACCCTCAATATTAGTTGTTAATATTATAAATAATAGTAAAACCATATATAAGAAATTGAATGTTACAATAGATCATATCTATATAAACGTAACGTAACGTGACACCTACATAAACGTAACGTGACACATGTACGTAACGTGACACCTACATAAACGTAACGTGACACCTATGATCTATAACAACATTTAATTTCCTATATAGGAAATTGAATGTTGCCATAGATCATATCTACATAAACGTAACGTAACGTGACACCTACATAAACGTAATGTGACACCTATGATGTTACCATAGATCATATTTATATGAAACGTAACGTGACACCAACATAAACCAGTAACATTTTCATATTCAATTTAAAAAAATAAAAACTCATTAAGTTTGCGAAACGTAACGTGACACATCACGTTACGTTTATGTAGGTGTCACATTACGTTTATATAGGTGTCACATTGCGTTACGTTTATGTAGGTGTCACGTTACGTTACGTTTATGTAAGTGTCACGTCACGTTACGTTTATGTAGGATCTTGTGGAATACATTCCTATCTAAATAGGACTTGAGACTCTATAAGAAATTACACAGGATTTAGCCTAGCATAAGTGTCTGAAAAAGGACTTATAAATAAGTCTCCCTATAATTTAGTTATATTTCATTTACAATTCATTTTTTTTTTTTTTCCCTTACATTTTCTAAATCTCTCTCTAGATCCATAAGGCAGACACAGCCTTTGAGAATACATCAGGAAGTTTCAAGCACTAGAAATTATGAGGCTCATATTTGCCGACTTCGATATTGTTACTATTGAAAGCGGCACTTGATGGAAGTAGTTTAACAGGTGCAGTATAATATATCAGAAATTCTATGGACTTAGAAGAATGGTGTCTGATTTTGGCCCATAACAGGATTGTGTAGAGAAAATTAAATTATGACATGAGATTTATAGAGTGATAACTCGGGGTAAAATTCTAGATAAAAATTATAAGTTTATAAAATTTCTGATAAGTGTGGACAGATGCTCCCTACAACTTTAATAAGATTTTATTTTAGTCTATGTAATTAAATCCACATTTTTAATTGCATTTTAATTAATGTGATATTTTTGTTGTAAATGAAAAACTTTAATAGTAAAATTAAAAGGACTAAAGTGAAATTTTAATTTTATTAATTTAAACCAACACTTTCAATTGAGTTTAATCTTTCGTCGGTTATCATTAATATTGTGAATAAAAAAACTACAAGACGAATGTAAAATTCAAAATGAAATTGAAGGACTATGATATAATTTATTTACTTTTTCTTTTTTATAAGTAAATTGCTTAAACAGATTGACCGTCTAAATAGGTAGGGAAATCTTTCAATCAATTTTTATGGTATTTATTACACATTTTTACATTCAGATTTCGAGAGGTGATCTGAGAATCGAGTTCTCCTGCTTCGATTTTGCATTCAGATCTCTGCTTCTGATTCTGTTGCTTTGTCTTCTTCGGAGATGGTTTGGCAGTTGCTCCGCTCCACTTTCATCGCCGTGGTCAAGTACCACTATTGCGGTGGAGTTCCGGGGACATTTCGCCATCCTTGAACCTCTCTCCTCTGGCGGCGAAATCACTTACATTGCACTCCGAAACTTCCCAAACAAACTTCCTAGAAAGAGAAGTGGACAATAAGTACAATTTTCTTCACTTTTTGATCTATTCTCAATCCATACGTGTATAGAGAGAGAGAGAGAGAGAGAGAGAGAGGGAGAGAGAGAGAACTCATTGGTGTTGGTAGGGGATTCGCAGATCGAAACACTCTCTCTGCCCTCCAACTTGAAGTCATGAAACCACGCAGAACACCAGTTTCAATTCTTCCTAATAGTACGGAGTCCAAATATTATGTGCCTAGTGAGAGGTGAATAAGCTATCCAATTAAAATTATCACTATTAACACAAGAACACAGGTTGTTATGTGGAAAATCCAAAAGGGTAAAAAAGTCAGAGTCCCAACATTCACAGAAAATCCACTAAAATCAAATAATACCAACACAAAGCAGAGAGGATTTACAACTGTTATCCAAGTTTACTTAACACGATATTTTGTAGTAACTCCTAGGAGCACAGCATGACCCGATCACCCTTCTTAATCTACAGGATTCCACAAAGCTTCAACTTCGATCTCCATTCACAAATGGCTCCGGTTATCCAACTGGTTAAGAGTGTAGAATGAATAATGTAAGAATGCAAAGTATTTTATGGGTTTTTGAAACTCAACTCTCTAGAGAGAATATTTCTATGAAAGCACAATAGTTGAGATACCTAAATTCAGGGTTTAGAAAGAGCTTTTTGTAGAAGAAAAAAGATTTCCAAAACAAATAGAATTATGTTTAGAAAAAGACAGAAGAGCTATCAATTTCACCTCAAGAGCAATCGATCACCCAAAAGGGATCGATAGCCTATCGATCACAAACTATTGTTTTCAAGACATAGCAATTGATCACAAATCGATCGCCAATAGCAATTGATCACTTTCCCAATGCAATTGATCGCTCCAATAAGGAAAACCGATTTTGCATACAATTTTCAAACAAGGTTTTGGAAAACAATTTTAAAAAAAAAAAAAATTTGTATAAAGCTTTTTTCAAAATGGTAATAATATGTACGTAATTAATACCTTGATGGATAATGGACCAGTTCTTCCTTACTGCGTAGGGTCGACTGAGCATGTGAATTGACAAAACAACCTTCACACAATTAAACTACCTATTAAACTCAATTTTAATCACCAAAAATAGCCAATACAAAATATCATATTTCATTTCCCCACCACTTCTTCAAACCAAGCTCCTCCATAACTCTTTGCCCTTCAAAACCCAACTACAGATCATCATTTCATATACTTGTTCCCTACTTTCTCACTCTTGACTCAGCCCCAACACAAACCCCATCAAAACTGAGCGCCCAAAACTATGGATCAATAACCACCTATCAATACCCACTTGTCCGATTCAACATTTTTTTGATCTATCAATAAACCTTTTTTTTTTCCTTTTTGGGGAGGTAAGTCAATAAACCCTTCTTCAAATTCCCAAAAAAACAATGACTTTGGCAATACACCCACATCAAAACCCACTTCAAATCTAATATTCTCTCTCCAAGTCACCATAACAATGGCCCCGTTTGGTATAACTGTGAAAAAGTGATTATAGATTATGGCACCGTTTGGTAGAGTTGTGGGAAAGTGATTATAACTTATAGTCTAACAGCTTATAGCTTATAACTGTGAATATAAGCTGATTTTTGACTTATAAATTAAGCTTCTCCTCCTCTACTTAAAAAATAAGTTGATTTTTGACTTACAAAAAGCCATAAGCTGTATTGTTAAGCCGAATCAAACACATCAAAATAGCTTAAATTAAGCTAAAAGCTGAAATAAGCTGGAAATAAGCCCTACCAAACAGGGCCTATAACTTAACAGATTATGACTTATACCTGTGAACATAAGCTGTGAACCTGTTTGGTGCAGCTGTAGGATTATGTATTTAAGCAGCAGAGTAGGTTTGGTTAATAAGTTGTAAAATAACTTTTTACTGTGTAATTGTCCATTTTGCCCTTATATGATATAAAAATGATTATTTTGTCATTTTTTCAGTTTTAATTTAAAAAAAATTATTTCATTAATAAAAGTTAATATAATTAACATCAATTAATACTAAAATTAATAATAGCATCAATTAGTATAAATTTTTTCATTTTTTCATTACAAATTAATTAGTGTCAATTAATGGCTTAATTACCATCAATTAATACTAAAATTAATAATAGTATCAATTAGTTTAATTTTTTTCATTTTTTCATTATGAATGAATTAGGTGTCAATTAATGGCTTAATTACCATCAAGTAATACTAAAATTAATAATAGTATCAATTAGTTTAATTTTTTTCATTTTTTCATTATGAATGAATTAGGTGTCAATTAATGGCTTAATTACCATCAAGTAATACTAAAATTAATAATAGTATCAATTAGTATAATTTTTTTCATTTTTTCATTATGAATGAATTAGGTATCAATTAATGGCTTAATTACTTATTATAAATTTTTTTCATTTTTTTCCATTATAAATTAATTATTATCAATTAATTGCTTATTATTTTTTTTCATTCAATTTTTTAATTTATTATTCTTTTTCATTACAATTAATAACAATTGTTATTTTTTTTATTTTGTTATTTTTTTAATTCTTTTTCATTACATTACAAAATAAATTATTATTCTTTTTCAAAAAAAAATTCATTACAAAGCCCTAGCGTACGCCGTCGGCCCCTCAAGCCGTACGCCGTCGACCCCCCTTCTTCTCCTCCGTTTCAGATCGATGACCAGCTAATGTTGTAAAACCCTAGCTGCCGATCTGCAAAACCCTTCTATCCTTCTCCTCTTCCTCCCGATCGCGAAGCTCTCATTTGCGAAACCCTAGCCGCAGGTCTGAAGCAGCGATCGAGCAGCGTTGATTTCCAGGTTTAGGAGGTGGCAGAGAGTGAGCAGCATTGATGCGTGAGCCGACGATACAGGTGCGGGAGGCGGCAGAGATCGAGCGAGCAACGTTGATTTCCAGTTTCAGATCGCGATCTAAAGAGAGAGGGAGAGAGAAAGAGGAGAGGTCTCGCTGGAAATCGTGTGTGTGTGTGTGTGTGTGTGTGTGTGTGTGTGTGTGTGTGTGTGTGAGAGAGAGCTCTGGCCGTAAATCACCCTCGCCGGGAATCGCCTCGCCAGAAATCGCCTCTGTATTTCTCTCACAAGTGAACAGTGCTTAGACAAGGCTTATATAGTGGAGTTTTTGGTAATAGTTGAAATATCTGAGGGGCATTTAAGTCATTATACATCATGATCCTCAGCTGCGCGCATAATCAGTTTGGAAAAGCACCTCTTAGGCAACTTAACAGATTATGGGTGAAATGGCTTAAGTTAAGCCATAATTCATCCCTCATAATTTTTACCAAACACTCCAATATGACTTATTTTAAGCTATAAGTTGATTTAAGCTGTAAATAAGTTCTACCAAACGGCCCCAATGAACCCAACAATTCCTACTTACTTGGTGTATCTAAGAAATTGGATTCTGTGGAACCTGGTTGGCGGGTGCTCTTTCATAAAAACTTGATAGAGCGGGTTTCGGGATGAGTTTGGAACTTTTGAAAACTAATTGAGGAAAAAATTGCTCGGCTTTTGCTCTGGTTTGGGGGGTGCTCTGCTTGGGCTCTGCTTCTCTATCTGGTTATTTATTTGTTTTTTATTGTTATTATTATTATTATTTAGTGCACTACAAAAAGCACTACACGCCCAGTACATGATCTGGACTCAAAGATTAGGCATGGAAATTAGTTTATCATCCAGTCTTCTTCATCTGTTACGGTCATGCAACAGAATCATGTAAAGTAATTTAAGATATATACACATGTATGAAGCATAGGTGCGGATATGTATACTGGTACGGGTATGATACGGGTATTTCGATACGGCAAGCTTTAAAAAGAATAGAATAATAATTTTTTTTATTTTTTGTAATTTATAGTTTTAAATTCAATCTACAAATCAAAGTTCAACACCGAAATTAAAAGGAGAAATTACAAAACCAAAAGAGAAATCATAATTCAATAATGGCAACGGGCCGGGGATTGCACTCTCCATCCCTGATCCCCGAAGGTGAAAAAATCCCCGTCCCCGGCGGGGAACCCATCACCTCCCCTCCCGACCCCCCACCCCAACCCCAACCCCAACCCCAACCCCACCCCCTAACGGGAATCTGGTTTCCTCGACCCCGAAATATCCCCGACCCTTTTTTTTTTTTTTTTAATTTTGTTTAACACAACACAACACAAGAGCAACAAAAAAATTTAATTTATTTTTAGTATGTTTCATCATCATCAATCATCAACAACTTAAAAAAAAAAAGGGATCTGAAATTGAAGAGGGCAGGGCTGAAACGCAGATATGAAATTGAAGAGCAGAGGGCTAAAAAACAGATCTGCAAAAAAAAAAAAAAAAAAAAAAAACGTAATCACTTTATCATATCTGTAATGTGTAAAAAAAATCCAAAACTCCAAATCTAAATTCATGGAAATGACAGCAAACACACCATAGGGCAAAATTCATCATAAACTGTAACGCTATGTTTGGTAATTTAGGAGAGAAAAGAAAAGAAATGATTACTTAAGTAATAAGAGAAAAGAAATGATTGTAATTTCTCTCTGTAGCACGCCCGTGAGGGCACTCACGGGTTACAGTTCGGACTCGATTTTGTTGTTGCGGTTCTTAATCTGAACCAAAGAGTCCAACTCTGGCAAATCGTTTGAGAAAACAGATTTTTGAGAAAGAAGTGCCAAACATGGACTGCTTTGCCAGATACAGAGTCGCCACCTAAATATTTTAAAATGGGAAATTTAGGAAACCCTGACTCGGTGCCGAAGGCCACGTGTCCGTCATCACCAAAGTGGTCTTGGCTCGGGAGCTTGGGTACGATCGTGGAAGGTCAGCTATGAGCACCCCCTTTCGCCCGGTCCGAAGACCGGCCTCTACTAACCGTGATATCCAATTTTGAAAACGATATGTGTTCTTATACCAATTATTAGCCTAGAATTACTATGTTATGCGCACAGCAAACAAGTATAGACTAGATTGCCTAATTTGGAAATGAACATTGCATATCCGTTTGTTGTGAAAGCGTTTTCGGAATTTGCTACTCGCAAGTAGGCTAAAACACGAATTTCAACAAGTTTTTCCGACTCAAGCAATCCAACCTCCACCCACAGGCATACAGACAGTTTATTTCATATAAGCATTTAGCCACATGGTAATCATGCTGTTATGTTAACATT
Organism: Camellia japonica; assembly: GCA_030407325.1. Lineage (NCBI taxonomy): Eukaryota > Viridiplantae > Streptophyta > Magnoliopsida > Ericales > Theaceae > Camellia > Camellia japonica. Next base: position 16,410,346 of record JAPPVO010000014.1, read on the forward strand.
CACACGCATGCGAGATGCTAAAGCATAAATACTTACATCGTACTCCGTGCCAAAACAATAAATTGGTTAGCAAACATGCATGTCCTAGTTCATGTTAAAATGGCTAATGCAACACATACAGAGATGCAATTTAGAGTAGGCTCGGCTAACCCTAAAATGGCATATGAAATGCTACAATTATCACGTTTTCAATTTGGAATTGAAAATACAATGCAGTTTGTATGATGTACCGAGCCCGGTGCATGCTAGACAAATGCATGGATGCACGCATGCATTGCATAAGGTATACTAAAATAAACGTGCCCTAATCTACCATCATAAGCAGGTAAATAAAAGGGAAGAAAGAAATGGGAGTTGGAAGACATACACACACTCACCCACACTTATTACAATTATGCCCTCTCTCGGAGGGACCAAAAGAATATACAGTCTGAAAATAATACAGTCCGAATACAGAATAAATAAATTATTACAGAAATTTCTAATTATCAAATTAAATCAAATGTAAAAAGAAGGGGGCCTCAGCCCTGCCTCGGGATATGCGAATGATGCATGCTCGAATCTGACTTGCCCGGAAAGTCCACACCGTGCCACTGTTGCCTCTGTTTTACTGCCTGCCTTTCTGAAATCTGCCAAAGTCCCAGGACACCTTCTAAGCACATTGCAGTACACCACCGGCTGGAGGAAATGACCACCGGTCGTTCAAAATGACCATCGGCTGCTTGAGAGGTTATCGGCCACAAACAAATGGCCGGTCGGCACTCTCTTATGCCGGTCGGCAAACAATTCCTGCAGAAGACAGTTTTGACAGCAACAGCAGACAAGCAGTGCATGGCATGGAATTTCAAGCAAATGTGTGCATGAACACACTCCCTATCATGCAATGGACTCAGGGGAGCATGGCCCTCGACCCCCGGGCCATCAATCACGCATTTCAATGCATGATGGCCCAAAAGCCAAGTTAGCAACTTTGATATCAAATGCAATGCAAGCACAAAACACATCAAGGACCCCAACCTCTATCATGCTCGATCAAGAGGCAAGGGATGCATGCCAAATGCAACCTAAGCATGCGAGCTAAGTATGCAATATGATTATGCGAACAAGCATGCAAGGCATGACGCAATACAACAACATAACATGCACAACGCATTGTAACATGGCATACACAATGCAAGATGGGCTTACACCAACGTGAGTGGACCTCAGCCACACTCACATCAGTGGCCAAAGTGCCCAAAAATGAAGGCCAACACACACACACATGCATATGTTAAGACTTAACACTTAGGCACCGAGTAAGCAACCCTCAAGCACACTTGAAAGGGGGTATCATGGACACTTAGCATGCAACATTAGCTCTAAAAATCATGCTATAAAATAATGCCAAATCATGTTAAACAAGACAAGCAAATGCATGCAAAGGAGGGCCAAGTATTCAAAGCAAGTCAAAGGAGTATTGAACTACACTTGACGAGACTAAGCATGGCAAGACTTAAGCAACTAAAAACAGATTTTTAGCACACAAAATCAAGCCCAAAGGACCACTTAGATGGCATCTATATGGTTTAAATTAAAAGGCATGCACACATGCACTCTCAAGGAACATACAACATGAGCTCTTGAAACATCAAAGAGGCATGCAATGCAAACATATGAGCATGTTAAATGGACTGAAATAACATGGCAAATGGTCTCAAACCATTGAAATGATGCAAACAAGGCATGCTACATATTCATGCTCAAGGCTAGCAAGCCTAAAACGCAAAGAGGCTATACTAAGCATGCTAAGACCAACCCAAACACTTATGGACAGACCTAAAACATGTCAAGATAAGCACAAAATCTTCATGAATCTAAGCCTAAAGCATGCTCAAATTAGGGCTAACAACCTAAGACATGTTAAGGCAATACAAGGCATTACATGGCAACTATGCTAAGTATGCATGAGGGACCAAAACCAACTTAATACAAAGTTAAAACATGGCAATATAAGTGCAAAATACAGCCATGGCTTGACCAACAAACAACCAAACATGGGGCTCCCTCAAGAGGCAAAATAGGTCCTTTTCAAGGACAACAAGGAGAGGGGGTGGCCCTCTCCTTCTTGGGACTTCAAGGCATCATCTTCACCACTGAAATCCCTCAAGATTTCAGTGGTGAAGAGACCCCAACACCAAAATCCCGGAGCTCTCACAAAATAGCACAAAATGAGGCCTTTCAAGGCCTAAGAGGGGCCAAACTCTTCCAAACCACAAAACACTCTTAATAAACTATCAAGAGGACTAAAAAACAGAACTTTTTTGTATTAAACACCAAGCACAAAAATAGTTCAAAGATAGGTAAAAATGGAGTGCAAGAATGGGGTAAATAAAGCAAGTTTCTCACTCTTGTTGACCTTCTTCACCAAAGATGATGTTGTTGCTTCCTTAAGCTCTAATCCAGCCAAAAACACCAAGAACAACCTCTTGGAACCTTTGTAGCCAAGGGAAGGTGGAACACTAGGTGTTGATGTGCAATAGTGAGACACAAACACCTAGTGTACAAACAAGAGAGCAAAAGAGAGATAGAATAGATATAGAATCAAAACCCTAAAACCAGAGCTCCTCTGAGGTCTTTCTCTCTAAAAATGTCTAACTCTTCTAACCTTTTAGCCAAGAGAAGAGAGCCTTCTCTTATAGGCAACAAAGCTTACAAGCTAAGCAAACCAAAGGCTCATCCCTCCATACACGTGTATGGAGGGGAAACAAATGCTATACAGCTGCTTCAAAATATCTCAAAAAGCAACTGCACAGTAGTCGGTAGGGCAAAATTGTCATTTTGACAAAATTGACTGCCGACCGGCACAAAAGAGTGCCGACCGGCACAATATAGTGCCGATGGCATCATCAACCTGCCGGTGGCCTCTAGCCACTGCCGGTGGTGTGTGGGGATGCCTCACAAGGCATTCCCTGCCCCTCCAAGGCAAAGCACAAGTGTTTGGTGTAAAACCAGACACAAAACGGTCAAGTTCGGAGGTCCTGAGGCAAGGCGAGTAGCCGAGAACTCCGGGAACTCCAAACGAACACGAACATGGATAATCACCGAGTGTTCAAGCGGCGACGTCCAGGTCTTGAGGACGGTCAAAAATGGGGTGTCTACAGTTGCCCCTCTTTGACAGAACTCGAAAGTCATAACAATGACGGGAGTGAATGTCAAAGCCCAGAGACGACCCATTTTTGACAAGGCCGAAGACTTCGACAAACATACAAAGCGCAAATGGTTGAACTCGCAAGCTGCCTACGTATCCCTTTAGGAATCAAACCAGCGTAGTTCAGGCACAGGCATACAAGCCGCAGATAAGGTATGCGCCCGTAGGCGGGGGCAAGATGCAAGACAATGCACGAAGCCGAGCATAACTCATGATCATGCAAAGAAAAACTGTAACGAAGCACACATGCAACAGTTTTAAGCTAGCATACACCAAACTACACTACAATGCAGAAAGGATGTAAGAGAATTATGCAATTCTCACGAACATGTGCGTTAGATACACAAAAGCGAACAAAGTGTGATAGATACATTAAGTGGACAAACATGTGTGATGGATACACAAAAGTGAAAAGAGTGTGATGGATACACTATATGAATAAAGTGTGGTTGATACACTAAGTGAAGCAAAGTGTGACAGATACACAAAGCAAAACGAGTGTGATGGATACACTAAGCAAATATGTGATAGATATACTAAGCAAATGTGTGTGGTGGATACACAAAGGGGGCATGTGATAGATACAAAAAGTGAACGTGTGTGGTAGATACACAAAGTGAAGTGAGTGTGATGGATACACTATATGAAGCAAAAACGTGATGGATACACAAGGTGAGCGCAGTGTGATGGATACACAAGATGAGCATAGTGTGATAGATGCACAAAGAGAAAGTGTGTGATTGATACACAAAGCGAGCGCGTGATTGATACACAAAGCGAAAGTGTGTGACGGATACACTGTATGAAGCAAAGTGTGATGGATACACAAGATGAATGAAGTGAGCAAAGCGTGATGGATACACAAAAGGCAAACACAAAGTGTGATAGATGCACTAAGTGAACAAGTGTGATGGATACACAATAGGTGAACACGAAGTGTGATCGATGCACTTAGTATGATTGATATACTAAATGTGAACACGAAGTGTGATAGATGCACTTAGTGAACAAGTATGATGGATATACTAAAGGTGAACACGAAGTGTGATAGATGCACTTAGTGAACAAGTATGATGGATATACTGAATGTGAACACGAAGTGTGATAGATGCACTTAGTGAACAAGTATGATTGATATACTGAATGTGAACACGAAGTGTGATAGATGCACTTAGTGAACAAGTATGATTGATATACTAAAGGTGAACACAAAGTGTGATAGATGCACTTAGTGAACAAGTATGATTGATATACTAAAAGTGAACACGAAGTGTGATAGATGCACTCAGTGAACAGAGTATGATGGATATACTGAATGTGAACACGAAGTGTGATAGATGCACTCAGTGAACAAAGTATGATGGATATACTGAATGTGAACACGAAGTGTGATAGATGATTGATATACTAAAGGTGAACACAAAGTGTGATAGATGCACTTAGTGAACAAGTATGATTGATATACTAAAAGTGAACACGAAGTGTGATAGATGCACTGAGTGAACAAGTATGATGGATATACTGAATGTGAACACGAAGTGTGATGGATGCACTTAGTGAACAAGTATGATTGATATACTAAAGGTGAACACAAAGTGTGATAGATGCACTTAGTGAACAAGTATGATGGATATACTAAAGATAATGAAGTGTGATGGATACACTAAAGTAAATAAAATGTGTGATGGATACACAAAATGAGAATGTGTGTGATAGATACAGAAAAATGAATATGTGCGTGATAGATACACAAAATGAGAATGTGTGTGATAGATACACAAAAGTGAGAATGTGTGTGATAGATACACAAAATGAATGAAACGTAATTGATGTACTAAGTGAATGAAGTGTGATTGATACACTAAACGAATGAAGCGTGATTGATACACTACATAAATGAGAGTGTAATCGATACACTAAGTCAATGAAGTGTGATTGATACACTAAATGAATGAAGTGTGATTGATACACTAAATGAATGATCTTAAATGGAACTTCTTTGAATAAACCGTACATACAATATCGTGCATGAATAAGGAAGAAACTTGATAGATACAATGCATTACAATGCATGATGCTTAAGGAAAGCAATAAAAGGACAAAGCGGCACTTTAGAAAGCACCTCATTGGCAAGACTTGAAGAGGTACATCCGGAATACAATCTCGGAATTTGCAGAAGTTGAAACAAACTCAGATGCTCCAAATTTTTTCTTTTGCTTTGCAGTCTGGAACCAATATAGCTTCAGATAGGTCCTGGTTTTGCTGTTCGCATGACCTGGGTTGAACCCTGCGGTTTTATGAAAGAACAAATCCTGTTTTGCACAAATGTGGAGAATGGCACAACACTCTGAGCACAAGATGATTTTTTTGAAATTGACGTTGAGAATAAGTTCTCGATTGGGTATTGAGCCTACGACTGAACACAGCACAGACGACCCAACAACGGAAAACAAAGGTAAACTACCTAAACACATCTATCGACACTTGAAGCGACTCAAAACAAGAATCGAGACAAACAAAACAAAAGACACGACACACAGACGTGTTACAAAGACAAGAGACTTCTCAGTGCACGAGGAGCCAGTTTCTGCGGGTATTATTTCCCACCCTTTCTCATTTGTGATTCTCACATCACTCGGCCCTCAAGCTCGGTTTTTCTCTCAAAACCCTTTTCTCGCTTTTCCTCTCAGCGCACATCTCTCTATTCTTTAATCTCTCCTTTTTTATCCCTCCCCTGGGTGGTTGATGGATAAACAGAAGGTTGCGGGGTCTTGCCCCTAGCATTCCGCTAGATTCTTCTTCTTGTTTACAACAGTGAGTTTCTTCCACAGAGGGGCCGCGCTACAATTGGGTGTGTAGCGGATCTGCGGCTGACATCGGTCGACGATGCTCTGCTGGGGAGTTTGGACATGGTTAGATCTGTCCAGATGAGGGGGTGGAATATCTTGCCCCATTCCAGTTTGTGCTTCGCACTTGGCTTGATACCTTGTTGCTTGGAGGATGTTGAGAGCTTTCAGCCCTTTTGTTGTTAACCTCAGTTGTGCCCTCTTCTGGCAGGTAGAGTGCCCTTTCTGGCAAGTATGGTGGCAACGGGGAAAAGACAGGACACCTGACTCGACTGTGCCCCTAGTTCATCATTTTGACCATTTTTTGTTTTTTTTTGGCTTTCTACTAAAACAATTTTGACCAATGTGAGAGTTAGATTAGCATGCTTGTTCAATTTTTGATTTGAAATCATGCAAGTCAGGCTACGAGCACTGAAAATTTTCCTTTTTTGGGTCCAAGAAATGGTCCGGTTTTTGGAAAAGATGGAACAATTTTCGAGAAAATTAGTCAACCTTAGCAAAAATTCTCAAAAACTATTTTTGCAAACAACCACTTGCTCAACGAGTATGAAACCTACTCTCGAGATGCGCAGCCTCGAATCCATAACAATGGAAAATTGCCCCTTGTCTGAAGGACACTGCATGGCAACGGAAAGTTGCCCCTTGTTTGAAATGACACCGCGGTGTTTTGAATGGCAACGGAAAGTTGCCCCTTGTTTGACTGGCGCCGCACCGCAGCACACTGAATGGCAACGGAAAGTTGCCCCTTGTTTGGATAGCACCGCGGCGCATTGTAGTCAGTCCTCAGAGTGACGAACACAACCAAATCCTCAGATACAGAGAAAACAAAGATGACCAGAACCATCGCATGGACACAATCGAATTTGAATTGTTTTACGGCTGGACTTCAGAATGAAGTTGCCTACGTATCCCAAACATGGGAATCAAGCCTTACGTAGTTCGGGGTTAAGGTACACTCGGGTATTTAACCTCTCCCTTTTATGCTCTAACTTTTGCCAAGGCGCCTGTTGCAGGTTTTCGACCTTGCGAGCTTTGTTCTTCTTTCTTTTCAATTTTTTCATTTTTTTCATTTTTTTTCTTTTCTTTTTTTTTTTTGCATTTTCCTTTTTGTATATTTTTTGCATTTTTTTTTCTTTTCTTTTTTCGTATTTTTCTCTTGCCCTCACTTTTGCCTGGGTCGCCCTTCCGGGTTTTCGGCCCAGCGAGCCTCTCAAAGGGTAAAAGTGTAACAAGTCCATGCCAAATGGTTTTGAGATTGAAGCCCTCTGTATCCAGGAGAGTGGCTGTTGTATTGATTTGCGGAAAGATCCACCTTTGGCTCTTCGAGCACATCGGATATTTTTTGCCCCTAGTTCGAGGGGTGCTTCTGATCTAGCTTTGCAAGCTTCTTTTGACGACATCTGATCCTCTTGATCTGACTTTGGTGCCTCTTGTTCGATGGCTGCTTCAAATCTGGCCACACAGGCCTCATATCATGATTGTCCTTTGAACGTTCTGAATCCAAGTTCAAGATTTGAAAGCAAAAGGGTTGAGTCTTGAGGCTGAGAGCAATCCTAAGCTGCACAATCTCAAGAGCGATTCCACACATGTCTTCGCAGGACCGCGCAAAACATTTTTTTTTGAAAGTTTTTAAGAAAGCGGCAAATCGCTCGCGCTGAAGACAGTGTAGGACCAATCTGGATCAAAGCTAGGGTCCTTCTCAGTACTCACACTAACAAGCATGATTTCATTCATTAATGGCTTAGCACGTCTCTCTTTCTCTCAATTTGATCAAAGTTTTGCAAATCCCGAGGAATTCCTCCCTCTTTGTTTTCACCGCAGTGTTCAAAAAGGTTTTGAAAAACTTAGGTCAATGCAATAATTTCAAGGCACAGAAAAGACAGAGTTCTTATCAAATACTGTCATCTCATTTAGAATTTCTGGCACAACGAGCACATGGCAGATACAAACACAAGAGTGTGAAAATCACTGCTGTTCCATTCAAATCTTCTGGTGTAACTGGCTCCAAGGCAGAAACAGAATCAAAAGAAAATGAAAAGACAAACACAAAACAAAATGGTGATGTCCGAGGTAACACCCCCGAAATCACCCGACTCCTACATAATAGGACTGACTCGATACAACAAGACAGACCTTAACCAAAAAGACTGACTCAAAACAAAGAGACAGACTCTAAACAAAACAATAGAACTGACTTCAACACCTAAGTCAGAAATTACAAAACTAGCATTTACAAATGCTCAAAACAGTGCGTGCCAAACGCCACATCTGGAGTAAATCGAGCGCCATCCGCAGGTGGTTCATCTCCCGATCACATCACATTATCCCCCACAAGTTCACTGATCAAGTGCCGATAGACTTTGCTGAGTTGGTGCGACGATGACCTTGTTGTCAAACAAATCTTGTACATCATGGCGCAGACGAAAGCAGCTATCGGTCTCATGACCAGTTTGTTGATGGTAGGCACAGTACTTAGTCCTGTCATGCTTTGGAGGGAGAGGATCAGGTAAAGGCTGTTGTTCCAATGGTTTCAGATGTCCTTTCCGGATTAAGACCTCTAGAGCCTTTGACAAAGGCATATAAAGTGGGGTGAAAACCCTCTTGACTCGGGGTGGATATTTGGTTTTCTGTGAGCTACTTCCGGACGCACCGGTGAATGGGGTAGCTGTTTTTGATGTAGTGGTGGTGACCATGCCCACGTCTGAAGTCCTAGCAGCTGCATCACCGCTGGTGGTCGCATTCGAACTGCGGGTAAATGCCCTCCTGGGCTGCTCCTTTTCCTGGTCGATAAGGCCCTGCTTTATAGCGTCCTCGATTTGTACCCCAATCTCATGGAGGTCTGCAAAGGTGGGTAGGGGGAGGACGATCATCTTCTGCATCAGCCTGGGTTGGAGATTGCGCACAATCATCCGTATCTGGTCCTTGTCGGTCGGCCTGGTGGTCATCGAAGAAGCTTTGGCCCTCCAACGGGTTACAAAGTCAGAGAAGCCCTCTTTCTGCTCTTGCCTGGTTGTCTCAAGATCACGGGTTGTGATCTCGATCTGGGTATTGTATGAATATTGTATGACGAAGGCCTCGGCCATCTCTTCCCAGCTTCGTTTCACTGAGTCCTCTAATTTGGCGTACCAGATGGCCGCGATACCCGACAGGGTCCTGCCAAAAAGGGAGAGCTTCTGTAATCTTGTCAAGCCCATCGGGCGCAGAACATCTGAAAACAAACTCAAGTGGACCATGGGATCTCCCGACCCGTCAAAACGGTCGATGTGAGGCATCTTGAAACGATCTGGCAACGTCACAGCTGCGTCGGTATATCCATCTTCGATGTCCGGGATGGACTTGACTCCTTGGGATTTCTTAAACATTTTTTCCAACTTACTCAGCTTCAGCGTTGTGGGTCCGCTTCGAACTCAAAGGGAGAGTCCGGTACATTGATAGGCGTGGGCACCTTGGATAGTTGCGGTAGAATCGGGGCGAAGCCGGCCCTGTTGGAATGTCCGTATCTGCCTGGACATTTGGTGTCTCTCCGGGTGTTGGAGCTCCTGGTGGGGGAGGAGCTTGATGCGAAGCAGATGCTCCGGCTTGCTGTTGTAACCTGGTGATTAGCTCTGCCTGCTGGGCCATGACTACGGCCTGTTGCTTGGTAAACTCCGCTTGGCGGGCAGCGTCCTGCTGCATGAGTTTCATACTTTCTTGGAGTTGACGCATCATCTCCTCTATTCCCGCCATATTGGCCTGATCTAACTGATCTATCGGTATATCTCCTTTAAAAAAAAACAGATATCTCAACCTAACTGTGCACAGGTGAGATGGATAATGACCGCTGATCCGAAGACTGTTGAACTGATGATCTGTGCCTGACTGACGTTTGTACCCTGCCTCTGGCAAAGGAACACTGATTGCCCTTGAACTGAATCTCTGACCCGACGAAGTCTATCAGCACAAGTCCAATGTACCTGGGGGATAGTGGAGCCTTCTGAAACTATAGTTCCAGGACTACCTAGCAAAAGAGAAAACAGACAGCATCTCAGCCTGATTTCATCGAAACAGATATGAGCACAGCTGAATGACTGTATTCTATTACTGATCATTGTTCCCCGAAATCACTGCCCAAATTTGAATCTGATACCCGCAGATATAACTGATTTTCAAAATATCTGATACTGGTGCCCGCAGGCCGGATACCCAGACTTGCAAACTGGTATATGCATTCCCTGTAGAGATACACTCTAAAAGCACATAGCATGTAAAAGAGAGCCAAAACACCCCTATGTTGGGTAGGGTTTCCCTGTCCTATTTTGTCAGGAGCTAGGGTTTTACTACGCACACAGCGGTTTCAAACAACCTATCATCGGGTAAGCAACCTGTCCTAGTTTGGAATGGTCACTATGGATTCCGAATATGCACTAGGTCGAATGGTCAAAAAGGGTGCCCCGGTAGAACCGGGGTTTGTGTTCCCATGCTGTCAGAGCCCATAACCAGTCAGCCTTATGGTCATGCCTTGACAAGACAAGCCTCCGGCAAACTGTTCAGGAATGGCAGATGGCAAACACGGTGTCCTAGGCGCACCAATGCAAATGCAATGCAAAGAGACACATAAACGAAATCAAAACAGGATATCACGAGTTCGAGTCAAGCTCTCTAAACTCCCCAGCAGAGTCGCCAGAAACTGTAGCACGCCCGTGAGGGCACTCACGGGTTACAGTTCGGACTCGATTTTGTTGTTGCGGTTCTTAATCTGAACCAAAGAGTCCAACTCTGGCAAATCGTTTGAGAAAACAGATTTTTGAGAAAGAAGTGCCAAACATGGACTGCTTTGCCAGATACAGAGTCGCCACCTAAATATTTTAAAATGGGAAATTTAGGAAACCCTGACTCGGTGCCGAAGGCCACGTGTCCGTCATCACCAAAGTGGTCTTGGCTCGGGAGCTTGGGTACGATCGGGGAAGGTCAGCTATGAGCACCCCCTTTTGCCCGGTCCGAAGACCGGCCTCTACTAAACGTGATATCCAATTTTGAAAACGATATGTGTTCTTATACCAATTATTAGCCTAGAATTACTATGTTATGCGCACAGCAAACAAGTATAGACTAGATTGCCTGAACATTGCATATCCGTTTGTTGTGAAAGCGTTTTCGGAATTTGCTACTCGCAAGTAGGCTAAAACACGGATTTCAACGAGTTTTTCCGACTCAAGCAATCCAACCTCCACCCACAGGCATACAAAAAGTTTATTTCATATAAGCATTTAGCCACATGGTAATCATGCTGTTATGTTAACATTCACACGCATGCGAGATGCTAAAGCATAAATACTTACATCGTACTCCGTGCCAAAAAATAAACTGGTTAGCAAACATGCATGTCCTAGTTCATGTTAAAATGGCTAATGCAACACATACAGAGATGCAATTTAGAGTAGGCTCGGCTAACCCTAAAATGGCATATGAAATGCTACAATTATCACGTTTTCAATTTGGAATTGAAAATACAATGCAGTTTGTATGATGTACCGAGCCGGTGCATGCTAGACAAATGCATGGATGCACGCATGCATTGCATAAGGTATACTAAAATAAACGTGCCCTAATCTACCATCATAAGCAGGTAAATAAAAGGGAAGAAAGAAATGGGGGTTGGAAGACATACACACACTCACCCACACTTATTACAATTATGCCCTCTCTCGGAGGGACCAAAAGAATATACAGTCCGAAAATAATAAAGTCCGAATACAGAATAAATAAATTATTACAGAAATTTCTAATTATCAAATTAAATCAAATGTAAAAAGAAAGGGGCCTCAGCCCTACCTCGGGATATGCGAATGATGCATGCTCGAATCTGACTTGCCCGGAAAGTCCGCACCGTGCCACTGTTGCCTCTGTTTTACTGCCTGCCTTTCTGAAATCTGCCAAAGTCCCAGGACACCTTCTAAGCACACTGCAGTACACCACCGGCTGGAGGAAATGACCACCGGCCGTTCAAAATGACCATCGGCTGCTTGAGAGGTTATCGGCCACAAACAAATGGCCGGTCGGCACTCTCTTATGCCGGTCGGCAAACAATTCCTGCAGAAGACAGTTTTGACAGCAACAGCAGACAAGCAGTGCATGGCATGGAATTTCAAGCAAATGTGTGCATGAACACACTCCCTATCATGCAATGGACTCAGGGGAGCATGGCCCTCGACCCCCGGGCCATCAATCACGCATTTCAATGCATGATGGCCCAAAAGCCAAGTTAGCAACTTTGATATCAAATGCAATGCAAGCACAAAACACATCAAGGACCCCAACCTCTATCATGCTCGATCAAGAGGCAAGGGATGCATGCCAAATGCAACCTAAGCATGCGAGCTAAGTATGCAATATGATTATGCGAACAAGCATGCAAGGCATGACGCAATGCAACAACATAACATGCACAACGCATTGTAACATGGCATACACAATGCAAGATGGGCTTACACCAACGTGAGTGGACCTCAGCCACACTCACATCAGTGGCCAAAGTGCCCAAAAATGAAGGCCAACACACACACACATGCATATGTTAAGACTTAACACTTAGGCACCGAGTAAGCAACCCTCAAGCACACTTGAAAGGGGGTATCATGGACACTTAGCATGCAACATTAGCTCTAAAAATCATGCTATAAAATAATGCCAAATCATGTTAAACAAGACAAGCAAATGCATGCAAAGGAGGGCCAAGTATTCAAAGCAAGTCAAAGGAGTATTGAACTACACTTGACGAGACTAAGCATGGCAAGACTTAAGCAACTAAAAACAGATTTTTAGCACACAAAATCAAGCCCAAAGGACCACTTAGATGGCATCTATATGGTTTAAATTAAAAGGCATGCACACATGCACTCTCAAGGAACATACAACATGAGCTCTTGAAACATCAAAGAGGCATGCAATGCAAACATATGAGCATGTTAAATGGACTGAAATAACATGGCAAATGGTCTCAAACCATTGAAATGATGCAAACAAGCATGCTACATATTCATGCTCAAGGCTAGCAAGCCTAAAACGCAAAGAGGCTATACTAAGCATGCTAAGACCAACCCAAACACTTATGGACAGACCTAAAACATGTCAAGATAAGCACAAAATCTTCATGAATCTAAGCCTAAAGCATGCTCAAATTAGGGCTAACAACCTAAGACATGTTAAGGCAATACAAGGCATTACATGGCAACTATGCTAAGTATGCATGAGGGACCAAAACCAACTTAATACAAAGTTAAAACATGGCAATATAAGTGCAAAATACAGCCATGGCTTGACCAACAAACAACCAAACATGGGGCTCCCTCAAGAGGCAAAATAGGTCCTTTTCAAGGACAACAAGGAGAGGGGGTGGCCCTCTCCTTCTTGGGACTTCAAGGCATCATCTTCACCACTGAAATCCCTCAAGATTTCAGTGGTGAAGAGACCCCAACACCAAAATCCCGGAGCTCTCACAAAATAGCACAAAATGAGGCCTTTCAAGGCCTAAGAGGGGCCAAACTCTTCCAAACCACAAAACACTCTTAATAAACTATCAAGAGGACTAAAAAAAGAACTTTTTTGTATTAAACACCAAGCACAAAAATAGTTCAAAGATAGGTAAAAATGGAGTGCAAGAATGGGGTAAATAAAGCAAGTTTCTCACCCTTGTTGACCTTCTTCACCAAAGATGATGTTGTTGCTTCCTTAAGCTCTAATCCAGCCAAAAACACCAAGAACAACCTCTTGGAACCTCAGTAGCCAAGGGAAGGTGGAACACTAGGTGTTGATGTGCAATAGTGAGACACAAACACCTAGTGTACAAACAAGAGAGCAAAAGAGAGATAGAATAGATATAGAATCAAAACCCTAAAACCAGAGCTCCTCTGAGGTCTTTCTCTCTAAAAATGTCTAACTCTTCTAACCTTTTAGCCAAGAGAAGAGAGCCTTCTCTTATAGGCAACAAAGCTTACAAGCTAAGCAAACCAAAGGCTCATCCCTCCATACACGTGTATGGAGGGGAAACAAATGCTATACAGCTGCTTCAAAATATCTCAAAAAGCAACTGCACAGTAGTCGGCAGGGCAAAATTGTCATTTTGACAAAATTGACTGCCGACCGGCACAAAAGAGTGCCGACCGGCACAATATAGTGCCGATGGCATCATCAACCTGCCGGTGGCCTCTAGCCACTGCCGGTGGTGTGTGGGGATGCCTCACAAGGCATTCCCTGCCCCTCCAAGGCAAAGCACAAGTGTTTGGTGTAAAACCAGACACAAAACGGTCAAGTTCGGAGGTCCTGAGGCAAGGCGAGTAGCCGAGAACTCCGGGAACTCCAAACGAACACGAACATGGATAATCACCGAGTGTTCAAGCGGGACGTCCGGGTCATGAGGACGGTCAAAAATGGGTGTCTACACTCTCCTTCTTGTTTGGATAAGTAAGAAATAAAAGAAAAGAAATGATTGTGATTTCTCTCCTTCTTGTTTGGTTAGATTTCATTAAGAGAAAAGAAAAGAAATTATTTTATGTTATATTACCAAAATAACCTTTTTATATTTTCAATCATTTTATTTCTTTTATTTTTATAGGGGTAAAATTGGTATTTTGAAAATATAAACATTTGTGGGTTTCTTTTCTCTCCCAATCTCTCCACTTTTGGAAAGATTGAAAATAAGGGTTACAAGAGAAATGAGTTTCTCTCCATTTCTCCCCATTTCTCTCCACTTAAGATAACCAAACAAGGAAGAGAAATACATTTCTCTCTATTTCTTTTCTTTTCTCCCCAAATCACTCAATCCAAACACAGTGTAATTGAATCAGACATTTTCAAATTTTCAAGCAGTTTGAACATATAAAATAAAATCCAATAGAATATGTTTTTACATAATTTCAAACAAAAGTAGATAGAGTGAGAAAATAAGAGATTCAAACAAAAAATAGAGAGAGATTGAAACAAAATTGAGTTACCAGATAACGTAGAGATTGGATGAAGGACGTACGATTAGAGAGGCCTCTGCTACACTTCCGTCATTGTCGATTCGACACCAGTTTCTGCAGATCTGTAGATCGATCTAGATCTACGGCGAGAAAATCAACCGAAAAGGTGAGAGTACCCATCAGAAAAGAAGTCAAGGTCGGCTAATCGGATTAGAGATAGAGAGAGAGTTAGAAGGAAGAAAGATGAGAGCGAAGAGAGTAGTTGCAGTGGCAGAGGTGGTGATCGTAGAAGAAATGAACCGCCGTGATGTTGAAGGAGATAGAGAAATCTGAATAAGTGAGAGGAATAGAGAGATGAGACACGGTTTGTGTCTGAGGCTGTGTTAGGGTTTGGGTTATATACATAGGGGTATAATAATAATTTCAATTCGGGGAAACATGAATGGGAACGGGGATGGGGACGGGCCGGGGCTGGGGCTAGGGAACGTATCACTATCCCCAGCCCGAAACTCATCAGGGATTCATTTTAGAATACCATTCCCGGTCCGTCGGGGGTATATTTTAGAGAAAAACCGTTCTAATCGGGGTCAGAGGGGTCGAGTCTTCGTCGAGTCGAGTTCAAATTGCCATCCCTATTCAATATTACCAATACCAAAGCAAAGTCTATGAACTATTTTAATGCCATTAAATAGAAGAAATTACAAAATAAAGTTTCATTCGAAAAACAAGTTAAGCAAAATTTGAAAACTTGAAGTTTCAGTTTTCACTTCCATCAACTTCATTATTGAATAATAAATCTTCATCTCTGGTACATCAAGTAAAGGATTTTCAATTTCAAGTAAATAAAAACCCTCTAATAAATTAAACATATCTCCACCAATGTCCCATAGCTTAATGTACTCCCGATATAGCCATGAAGTACTCATAGAGTACCCAACTGCCAAAGAATGTATAAAAAGTACCTGGTACGTATTTTGAGTACCTGGTACGCATGCAACCCTATCAGTACGAGTATGAGTACCCGTATCCGGTAAGTACCCAGTACGAGTACAACAATATTTTTAGAGTACCCATACTTCATAGATACATAGAATCTATGTGCAAATTTATATTTAGAAAAATAATTTATAATTTGGATTTAACTTTTGTATAATAAGTATGAATTTTGAATAAATCTAAATGAAAAATTATATACAAGTCTACTTTCTAGACCCGATAATGTGTAAATGATATAATTGGTTGATGATTAGAGAAGATATGAGAGAGAGTATTTCCTTTAATATCCTAATTGATTGAAAATTGGGTCTAATTTTTGGTCTTGAATATCCTAATTGATTGCCACATCACGAGACTTGAAAAGGAGGTCTAATTTTTTATCTTTAATATTCTAATTGATTGCCACATCACTAGACTTGAAAATTGGGCCTAATTTTTGGGCTTGGAAATTAACATTAAATTTTTTGGGGTAGCATTCTTGTATTTTTACTATAATTTCACTTTTATCCCTTCACTTTTAATTGAAACAATCAACCTTTTACATTTTAAGTCAAGTTACAATGTCACTCTTTTGTTTATCTATGGTTAAGGAGATTACCATTACTGTCTAGGTAGATCTCGTTGTGAAAGACCTATCTTCTCTCCAATTGGGAAAACCAATTAAAGAGTGTTGTTAGGCCTCTGTGGGTCCACCACGAAGCCCATATCGATGATCTAAACTGTTCAATATGTGGAGCTCGTCGAGTACTTTATCCTTGGCAAAAAAAAAAAAAAAAAAATACCTTGATCAGATATCGATAACCATTTGATCAGATCACATTTGTGTCAATAATTTATTTTTACAATCATACTTACTGTTGAAAGAAATGTAATCTGATCAAGTGGTTATCGATATCCAACCAACATAAATTTTTGCAGGGAGGAAGCACTCAATAAGCCCTACATACTGAATGGTTCAGATTATCGATGCAAGATCTGTGGTGGGCCCACAAAGACCTAGTAGCAGTCTCCAATCCGATATGGACTGGAGAGACATATAGCTGATAGAACTTGTTATGTTCATTGATGGTAACATTTTTTTTTTGTCTCGTTAGTCTCACTTTCTCTTCACTTTTAATTTTCTTCAACCTCATTAATAGTAGATGGACGAAAATGTGACACTGCAACTTGACTTAAAGTGTAAAGTATTGGCTATCACAATTAAAGTGAAGAGACCAAAGTGAGATTACAGGGCTAGTAAGCATAATTAATCCAAGGGAGCTATTATCGTGTGAAAGGCTTGAAACGTGCATACCATATGCAAGTTAATTTTCAACCATTGGATTTGAATGAATTAATCTAAAGCCTTCAATATTTTACACACTTTATACCATTTACCTGTTAATTCGATTGAAACTTTCCCAGCCATTCTCCCTACTTCATCAGTCACGTTTCTCTCTCTCCTTCTCTCTCTCTCTCTCTCTCTCTCTCTGTGGTCATCTTTCATGAATGGAGATTGAAGTCGTAGACTATGCAAGGATCAACGAGGTATGTCTCTAAAAACCCCCAAATTTTTTCCCCTTGCTCCAAATCTATGGTTTATCCCTCTCATTCTCTCTCTCTATCTGTGATTTCTTTATCATCTCTCACTCTTTATCATCTCTCACTCTTATCTCTTGCTTTCGAAGGCTTCTTGAAGATCTCTGTCTTTTCCAGTAGCTTATTTGTTCGAAAGAGTTCTCATTGAAGAGGTATGGCTTGAAATCCCTAAAACCCTGTAAGAGGGGTAAACTTGAGCCCATTAAATTCATTAGGCCCAATCGAAGCCTAATCAGAAAGCCTAAAAGTTGGTGAGCTTGGAGAGATTATTGCCAAATGGGCTAAGTGAATTCTATTGAACAGGCCAACAAGAAAGTCACCGAATTGGGCCGAGGAGGATATATTTGAAGCATATATCTCTAAAGAAAGCCCAACAAGCCCATTCAAGGAGGTCCAGATCATACGAGGTGTCCAAGGAAGTTAACTGTTGTTTTCAGAAGAGATGAAACACTCAGAGGAGATCCATTCTCCAAGGTATTTGCTTAGTCTTGAAAGGGTTCGAAACCACAAACCTAGAGACCTATTCGAGCTCAAACTCGAAAGGGTTCGGATCCACGAACCTAGAGATCCGAAGTGCTTGGCTTCAAGCGGATTTGGATGCAATCTTGCAGTCGCTCCATTAATGAGTCCCAGAACATTTCTGGGCTTGGAGCTTTCCAGGATCTACGCACCAAAACTATGGGCGTAACAGAGTCTGAACAAAGGACCCGATCTCAAGGACGGTGAGTGGAGATAAATTCACTCTTCGATTAAACTAGCCTATACTTGGGTCAAGGTGGCACGATCTAGGAGGTCCCTAAGACTCGACAATATTTGCAGCAGGGCGTTCTCTTGAACTACCCCTGACCCTTCTGCGGCAGGGCATCCTTTGGGACTACCCCTGACCCCTTGGGATGATTGAGGATCATTGGTTAGGTGTGACTAAGAAGAAGGGTTCGCTGAGAGGTTGATCTTTTCTTCGGGGTTTTCCTCATCCTCGGAGAGGTTATCTCCCCAAACAAGGTAGTTAGAGGAAATATTTCCCATGTGCCTTGCACATGGGCTCCATCTTACATCATGAGGTGCCTATAAATAGCACCTATTTATAGCTTTACAAGAGATGGATTTTGGAGAGACAATTCTTGAGAGAGAACTAATTTCCCTTCTTCATTTTTACCTTGAGAGTGAAAGTGGGAGATCCATGTGAGAGCCTTGCCATTATTCTCTCTCTAACTACTTTGCCTTCTTCTTCACCCAATCTCTTATCTCCATCATCTCTTTGCTATTGTATTTTTAGTTGTGACCGTTAAAGAATCTAAGCCTCTCATCATTTCTAGAGAATTTGAATTTTCTGACAACATTCTTGAACCCTCTCATACAATCCCCGTCCACTCTTTTATACTTCATTTTGTTTCCTTTTTATTAGTCATTTCTTTCATATATTTTGTCCTGTGTATTGGGTTCGTTTTGGCAAATTTGAATGTAGTATTTGACTTTTATTAGTATAAATTTATGATTTTGGAGACCATTATATAAATTTCCTCCGAGTTATTGTTTATGTGGTCTTCTCTTTTTAGTATTTTCTATGCACATACCTGCAAGCATTTTTATTTATTTATTTTGCTGTGAAAAGATTGTAAAATTCATTTGGGTCAAACTTTTTCACCTTAAAAAAACCATTAAACAGATGGTTTAATGTTCTTGATTTCAAATGGGGTTTGAGATTTGAATTTTTCTTGATTTCAAATGATTTTTATTATAAATTAATGTTGCTCTTTGCGTTGCAATAACAGATGAGTGGTGTTAGATATGTTGGAAATAGAAGTATAGAAGTGCTTCAATAAATCAGTACAAATGAATATATAGTACACCCAAATGAATGAAGAATAATGAGTATAAAACAATATAGGAAAATATCTTATCAAATATCAGCTGAGATGTGGAACGAAATCCGTTATCCTTGAAAGTGATTTCGCCCCACTCGATTGTTTCTTTGGTGCAAATAGACTCTTGGTGATCACCCTCCAGGATTCAACATCAGGACTGTTTGTGTGCACTCACAAGCAATCCTTCAAACTTGTAACAATGGATGCCCAATAATATAAAAGAAAAGAGAAACAACAAATTTTTTTTTCTATACATATTCTGCAAATTTGACCCATAATGTATAGAAGGTAGCGAAAATTTAAAAAGGAATGTAAATATTTATTCCATAGAATGTGAGGTCGGGGCCTATTAAGAAAGTAAAAAAAGGTTTCCGAATTTGAAAGATTTTGAATTAAGAAATCCAAGATTTATTTTGATCATGTGATTAAAAGCATAATTTTGGAAATAAAAACACATATACTTATGTTGCTCACACACAATTTGAAGCATTCCAACAATCCCCCACATGATTCAAATTTTAAAACAGAAAAAAAAAGAGAAACAAAGAGACTGAGAGAAAATATATTTTTATGCAAGGAGTTGGATACATAATGTCAATGTTTTGTGGACTTGAATCACCACTTAATGTTCTCAATTTGGAATTTACCGAAGTCAGGTGAAATGTGTTCGAACTTGTCAACTTTAATATAAATTCCTAAACTTGGACACATACCTCAACTCCAATCCATAAAAGTTTTTGTTTTAGCGCATTTGGCCGTGCACTCCACTTGGATATTCATGAGTGCTCTAGAGAGTTAGCCATACTCTCATAACAAGCGGTCCCACTTTTACACCCATATAGGTAAGGCTGAGCAAGGAATCCATAAATTCCATAATCTGATCCGGTCCAGTCCCATCCGATAGGTTTGAATTGGTTTTTTGAATCCGTAGTTCGGTTCCAGATTGAAAAATTAAAAATTCGTAGTCTATGGATTGATTCCGGATTGGAACCGATCCGGACTGTATACAAATAGCCTATATTTATATTATACACCCTCTCGTGTAGTATCTTCTCTTATTCCATATAAAATCTAAACTCAAACCTAAATCTGCATAGTATCTTCTTTTATTGCTTTTGTTTGTTGGTTTTTAGTTTTAATTTGTAATGGTTTACATACTTATAATGGAACCAGTTTTCTTATGGTTATTTAATTTCTAGAACAGTATGTCGCTATTGTAGAAAGACATGTTGCTATTGTGGAACTAATATGATGCTATGTTTATGTTTTCATGAAAATAAAATGTTCTATATATTTTTTTGTTATTTAATTATGTGAATCCGTGGCCTTAAACCGATCCAATCCATGTTTAAATGGATTGGTTCGGATTGGTTTGGATTGGTTCCACGATTTAAACGGATTGGATTGGTTCAAATTTTTCAAGAACCGTATATAATAGATTGGTCCTGGTTTTACCCCAATCTGAACCAATTCGGACCATGTTCACCCTTACATATAGGTGAACTCATCAAGTGTGTACTATCGCACACCACCAATAATGGCTATGAGTTCATTAAGAGTTCATGACTCACCCTTTTTCCTTATTTGATAGTAGCACCATCTACACCATAGGGAGGGACAACTAATGATAGTGCAAATAAAATATCTCCATGACTTGTTCTTACCCATCAAAGCTACTTCATGGAATCTCCAATCACATAGGTTAGGTTGCCATCATGGGAGATTCACACGATTGGCTTCAGTCCTATCCCACTCGATGTATCATGTACTAGCTTTTTGTTTAGTCCTTTAGCCAAAGGATCAACTAAGTATTTTTTTTGACTTTACAAACTTCATGGTTATCACATCATTGCTCATGAGTTGTCTAACAATGTTGTGTCTCAATCTTATGTGTCGGCTTTATTCATTGGATATCTTCTTCTTTGCTCGAGCTATTACTACTTGTGAATCACATGTTATCCCCACAGTGGATATGTATATGTGTAAATAAATGAAATAAACAATAAAATAAAATAATTAATTCAGAAAATAATTATGTAAATTAAATTCCGAATCAATTGCTTATAGAAATTATAAGTCGAGACTTGTGCTGGACACAATCTCCTTCAAGTAGATTTCGCCCTCATTCTGGTGCTTCGAGATTTACTGGCGTTTACTTCCCAGGATGCAACGACCAACACTTGATTTGCAGCACTAAAAAATTAAGTCTGGCAAACCAAAATGTTGCTGTGACTCTCTCTTTTTTTTCATAAAAAATTAAATGCAAAACAGATACAGAAACAGAGACAAACAGAAGAATAAGGACAAAATTCAAAGGGAAAAATTAGTTGGAAAGAATTGCTAGAATGGCAGGCTATTTATAGGAAAATTGGTCGCTTTTCAGAACAGGTTTCAACAGATAGAAATCTGTTCAGACAGATTCAACAGGTAAAAAACTTGCTTGAATAGAAACAGATTTGTTCGGTTTGAATTTGGACAGGTATGAACCTGTTCGGGATCTATTTGGGTGAAGGAATAAAACAGGACCAATTTATTTTGAATTTTGAAACCAAAATTAAAAGTAAAAAAAAAAAAAAAAATACAAATGTTTTTGGCCCTAAAAGATAAGTATTGGGCTGAACAAGCCCAACCCAACCTTGCACATATGTCCAGCCTGCCCGCCCGCTTGACTGGACGGTGGCGTGCGCGGTTTTTGTTTTGAATCCAATGGGTTTAGCCCACTTTACCTATAATCTTCCCCTTCTACAAACTTGGGTACCCCTTGGGGCCCATCCCAAGTATCCCAAGCTAGAGTTTATATACCCATACAAACCCTTAAGCCTTTCCAATGTGGGATAAGCACATTTCACAAATGTGTAGGAAACTCACCTAAAGCCATTCCCACAAACCCGAAAATGCGCGTTGAATTCTCATTCATCTGGAAATGGTTTTGAACAACCAAATACATGATGTTATTCACTACGCGGCATTAAACACAAACCTAATTAGAAACGTTAAAAATAACGCTTGGGTCCCACCTTAATTAACGCTCAAAGTTAGTAAAAAGTAAGGTTTTTCCAAAGCCATTTTCCAACATCACAATGTATAGAAATTGAAGCGATTGGTTTCCCCTAAAATAGAATGTCAGAAAAGAGATTTCTTATCCATTCTACCTTTGTACCTACCAATTCTAGAGCAATGAATTTAGATTCCATAGTTGATTTGGAAGTACAAGTTTGTTTACATGATTTCCAAGATACTGCTGCACCACCTAGGGTGAATACATACATACCTACTTGTAGAGTTGATCTAATCATTATCCATAATCCAATTTGCATCACAATACCCTTCTAAGACCTTAGGATACCCAGTATAATGTAGCCCCAAATTTATTAAGGTAAACTACCAATAGGTGCTAATAGTTGGACTTAATTCCCATCAAGTCTTATTGAAAATAAGTTTTGGTAAAATTGTCACTAAAAATAATTTTTTTGTGACAATTTTTTACATACGCCGCTAAAAATTGACAATTAGTGACTTTTTTTTATCATGATTTTTATAAATTGTCGCTAAAAACTTACAATTAGTGATTTAATGACAAACTTTTCTCATAGGACCTATTAGACAATAAGTATACTTATTAGGACCTACACGTAAGTATCCCATTTTATTATGCCTCTCAAGTATCTTAATAGTTTATTCAAGTCCATGGGCGACTCTACATGAACTCTAGGGTAGTCAGTTGAATACCCTGAATTTGCAATATAATTTACTGTACGTGTGATATTTGAAGAGGTTGCATTTGTTTTGAACACCCTTAACAATATCTTGAACATCCTCCCTATGAAGTCCAATTTAGTGCTCTTTTATTATTATGAACCTTGGTTGCTTGTTTATTGATGCATAATAAAGCTCTTCCAAATTGAAATACTCCTCACCTAAAGTTCTTCTTTACTTTGGTTGAATTACACAAATTAATTCCCTTGGAGGCTTTAGTTTTTTGTTTTGTTTTGTTTTGTTTTTTTTTTTTTTTTTTTTTTTTTTTTTTGTGTGTGTGTGTTTTTTTTTAAAGCTTCAAGATCTCCTTTAATAGTGTAATATTACATACTAAAAAAAAAAAAAATTAAAAATTAAAAATTCTAAAAATGAAATGCATCGTTAACTAAATTTATTCCAAGCGTGTTCCAAACCATATCAAATTTAAATATGCACTACACATTTCATTTTTAAGTTAAATAATTTTTTCGTTGAGCATTACTAGAGACCTTGGAATATTATTCTTAAAAAGGGGTTGAGTAATTGATTGCTAAACAAATCAACAGCTAGGATGCAATAGAACACGTCGCTATGAGTAAATTTGGGAGTCATGTTTTAGAGGTCTTAAGCATTTTCTTTTCCTACTTCCTTCCGTTGATTATAATTTCAGGGTGCTTCTAATCTTGCTACTATGTTGCCTCTTTGGCTTTTACTACCATTTCGTTACATTCTTTGAATTACACCTATTTTTTTAGAATTTTGATTAAAAATTAGCACAATTTTATCCATATATATGCATTTAATTTTATGAAAAATCAATAAGTATCCATTGAATTTTAAAACTTATGACTTTTAATGACTACCCTAACACAAACTCCTAGAGCCGCTGTGACATCCCAAATTTTGGGAACATCAAGGTAATATAATACGACAATACACCAGGGTTTAACTAACAGCTTTATACAAGGAATTAAGCAAATTCAAGGGCTTTATTGAAATAAACTCAAGGTTAGGGATTTAAAGTTAATTACAAAAATTAGGGTCTCTACAGTCGCCATTAGGCAGTCCAACGTTCCCTTCCAAGGTTGTGTGTATCTACTCAACCTACTCACAGTGTAAGCAATATCTAGTCGTGTACAATTCATTAGAAACATAACACTACTGATAACATTACTATATTCAGATTGGGCTACACAAGGTCCTTTATTTTTCTTCAAGTGTAAGCTAGGGTCGTATGGTGTTCTTACAGGTTCTAAGTCATAATGATTAAACATTTTAAGCATTTGTTCAATGTAATGTGACTGGGATAGAATAATACCTTCTTTATCATGTCTCAATTTGAGTCCCAAAATGACATCAGCTCTCCCTAGATCTTTCATATCAAAGTTTGTGGACAAAAAGTTTTTGGTGTTCTTAACAACTTCTTCATCAATACCCAAAATTAACATGTCATCAACATATAAGCAAATAATGACACCACAAACACCAAAAAATTTACTATAAACACATATGTCAAATTCATTTACTATAAATCTATTAGAGATAAGTGTTTGGTCAAATTTTTCATGCCACTGTTTAGGTGTTTGCTTCAAACCATTTAGTGATTTAACAAGTTTACAAACTTTATTTTCTTATCCAAGCACTATAAATCCATCGGCTTGTTCCATGTAAATTTCTTCATCTAATTCTCCATTAAGGAAAGTAGTTTTAACATCCATTTGATGTATTACAAGTTTGTGCATAGAAGCTATCGCAATCAAGACTCTATTAGTAGCTATATGTGTCACAGGGTGAATATGTGTCAAAGCAATCTATTTCCTCCTTTTGTGTATATCCTTTAGCTACTAATCTAACTTTAAATTTATTTATAGACCCATCTGCTTTAAGCTTCTTTCTAAATACACATTTACATCCTATAGGTTTACATCAACTAGGTAGATCCACTAGTTCCCAAGTGTGATTAGTCATGATTGATTCTAGTTCACTATTTATTGCATCTTTCTAGAAGTTAGCATCTATTGATTTCATAGCTTCTTGATATGTTTTAAGGTCTTCTTCAGTGATAAAAAGTGGTGATAAAATCTGGTCCAAAACTAGACTCTATTCTAGGTCTTTTACTTCTTCTAAGATCTTGGACAGGTAAATCTCTAGGGTGGTGTTTGTTTTGAGAGATTGAGGGGTGGAATTGAACTATTAGTCTATCCAGGCTAATAGTCCGTTGTTTGGTTCAAAATTGTGGCACCGGACTATTAGTCCCAAATCCATTGGACTATTGTGCCCTTGGGGAGGGGAGGACACAAATGGAGGGATAAGGAGGGGATATGGGGGATTAGGTGGTGAAATGACTATTTTGACTCTCTTACTATTTAATTCTTTATTATATTTAGTAAAATTTAATAAAATTTACATGTCTCAATTTAAAAATAAAATAATTTTTATTGATGTTTTATTTATTTAATTTTTTAAAATAATTTTTTATAGATATTTTATTTATCTTTTATTTTAAAATTTTATTTATATTTTGTTTAATTTCATTACTTAAATTGCAATAGATGTTTTATTTAATTTCATTGTTTAATTATTATTATTTTTAAAATAAATTTATTTAAAATTTTAATTAAAAAAATAACATATATTTTTATTGATATTTTATTTATTTTATTTATTCAATTTAAAAAAATAAATTTATTTAATTGTGTAAAAAATAAAATAAAATAAAATAAAATAAATTTTTATTTAATCTAGTTAAAAATAATTAAAATATTAAAGATATGTTTAATATTGCTATTACTTAGTAAATAATTGAAAAGGGTAAAATAGTCATTTGAATATTTATCCTTCTCCATAATATCCCAAACAAGCATAGGATCCATATCCTATCCAATCAAATAGTCATTTCCTGACATATAATCCCATGACTACATAAACATGGAATACAAATCCAGTCCAACCAAATAGTCTGGGGACAATGTATCCCAAGACTAACTGTCCAGTGGATTCCAATCCCTTTTTATCCAATCCGTCCAAACAACAAACACACCATAGTTGTTGGAGAAGTGGATTTGGAAGAGGTTGATGGTAACAAACTCTCCTTTTTCATTGGGTAAATGTGCTTGAAAAATTCTGCCAATTTAGTTTCAAGAATAGAGTTTGTGTGAAGGTTCAAAAATCTATATGTTGCATTGTTTTGGGCATATCCAATGAGCACACAATCAAAAGTTTTAGGTCGGATTTTATTCCTTTTAAAGTATGGAATATCTACATTTGCCAAACACTCCCACACTTTGAGATAACTAAGGTTTGGGGCATAACCTTTCCTTTTGTTCCACATGGTTCCATTATTTATTGACCACACGAACTCAACTTGAATAATTTATGAATTCACTATATTATTTATTAACCACACTTGCTTTTAGCCTCAATAAATTTTAATTTTTTGGATATTCTATGGCTTCCTATATATCCTATGGTTGAGTTGATTTAGAATCTATAATTTCAATATTTAATTTTAATTGCATATTTAATTCCAATGTTAAGACTCATGCCAGTTATCATGGGTCACTTTTACCGCAATAGCCAAACCCAATTGATCTTCAACTCTTTGCTGGTGTGAGTCTCCCTTTGTTACCACTGTTTGTGGTGATGTTGCTTCTTGGTTACTTGATGTTGTTGTGCAGTGCAGTGGATTTAATGTGCTCCGTATTAATTGTAGCTGTTTCCAATGTCTCAAGAAATAAGAGTGGGCTCAGGGCTAGAAATAATTGTAAGGCAACATTAACCACACCTAGGAAGGAGCAAATGTTTTCTTAAATAATCTTGCAAGATCTGTTTTTCTCCAGCTCACAGCACATGCACACCACATTATTGAGCAAATGTGTGATTGCTATTGTTTTGAATTCTTGAAGACCAGTAAAGCCTTGGTTGTTTAGCGGTGATTCTCCCCCACTTTGTTCAATCTATTATTCTTATAGGTTAAAAATGTCACTCAAGTCATTATTGTTGTAGGTTGTATAGATTGGAAGTTGCTCATATGAAAAATATATATATATATGTGTGTGTGTGTGTGGAAGATTTAAACTGAAAGAAAAATGTGCACAATAAAAAACTTTTTGCAAAGTGTTGGAATCTCATATTGTCAAAACCAAAATTAATCTCAAATTGTCTTTTTATATTTACAAAAACTCTAAATTGCAGATTTTTTATTTTGTTTTATTTTATTTTATTTTATTTTTTTTTGTTGGGGGGGGGGGGGGGGGGTGGTCTGTTGCTCTATTACTTTCTAAAAAATAAAAATCCTCATTGAAATTGCAAATTGTTTTTTTACATTTACAAAAACTCTAAATTGCAGATTTTTTTTATTATTTATTTATTTATTTTTTTTTTTTTTGGGGGGGGGGGGGGAGTGGTCTGTTGCTATGTTACTTTTTAAAAAATAAAAATCCTCATTGAAATTGTAAATACTTTTGTTGTCCCATTGTTCTTATATATGTGCTTATTTTTTTTAAATATTGTCCAGTTATTAAGGAAAAACATTTGTGCTCATTTTTTTGTGAAGTATTTTAGAATAGATAGTAAAGCTATAAGAAAAACATGTGAAAAACAGGAGACCTGAACTATATGCATGGTGGCAAGTGCTGACACTTTGACTAATCAAGATACTGAATGTGATTTCAAAGTACTAAACATTAATTTTTTTTTTCTCTTTGAAGTAAGACTTTATTTTATTTTATTTTTTGTCTTGGGTGTCGATAGTGGCAACGGTTGATGACTAGTGGACGACTTTCAAATTCTTTTAATTTGGCTCCGTTTTAAGGAAACAGTTTTGATTCTAAAGTTGTTTGTAGTTTATGAAATTAATGACTTTCTCATTCATTTCACAAATCACCAGTGTCGTGAATGGTTTTTTGTATGGGAACAAAGTTTTGCCATTTAGGCAGTTTTACATGGGCATGCCTTTAGGCAATGGTGATTCACTAGTTCATGAATATTGGCATCTTTTTATTTTTGTATTGTAATAACAACGTTTATAATTGGATGAAAATGAGTTTTTGACTAGTATTTTAATGATCACAAGCATTTTGGTAATCTTGTTTTTGTTAATGTATCTTTTGTTATGCCCAGTGTCCTTACAAATCAAGTATGATATTGTGTTTTGATGTTGATTAATGCCTTTTCAAAACTGATTGAGATTGTATCCGGGTAAGGCAAGAATGCGAATATTACATACCATTTTTTAGCATTCTCTAATCAATTTAACAATCGATTAAGCATACAAGCTATAAGTCTTAATCCAATTTGCCTTTTGACCAATTGATTATGCAATCACTTCTACACGCACAAAACACAAAGTCTAAAATAGGAATTTTTACCAATCAAATGTGCTATTGATTCATTTTAATTCTTCAGGACAATTATGGACCAATTATGCTTACAACCAAAAAAATGCTAAATCCATTCATCATTCCTTACCAATTGAATGTACTACAATTTATTTATTCTTAAAAAAAAAAAGGTCTAATCAATTGTTAAGTGAAATTTTCTCCTAATTTTCATATTAATATATGTTATGCGTTGGTGCTAATAGCCTGTTACATAATTAATTATGCTCAATTTATCATTCCAACTCACATTTGTCAATCAATTGTCAATGTTAAGACCAAATCTTTGTTGGATGGTAACGCTTTTCACCTAAAATTAGAACATCATGGGCCACACATCACCACTAATTCTTGATTTCAATCATAAATCAGAACCCATAGGCCACACATTATCACATATTCGCAAGTCAACCAATTGTCAAAATAGTGAGAATATCATCATATACATGGAATTATTAGAACCTAAATATCACCATATACACGGAATTATTAGAACCTAAATTGAGAAACAACAATTAACAAGTACAGGGGAAGTAAAAAAAGAAAAAGAAAAAAAGAAGTTTGAATGGATGGTTGCAAAAAAAGCTCCTTTCTTCTACATTCAATGTCCTCAACAATGGCATTTTCTCTACACAATTGATGGCCTAGACTCATCATACTTTGCCTTAACAATCCACATCTTGGGCTGGAACACAGCCTTAGAGCAAATCCAACCTAGAAATAGTTGAAAAAAAAAAAAAAAGAGCAAAAAGTCTTGTGAAACTTCATACATGAAAAAGAAAAAGAAAAAGAAAAAAAAGTAATTGCATGGCTAGGAGATCCAAATGCTAATTCATCATTTCAAAAACAAAAAGTATGGATGGAGAAACACATATATTGACATGCACAGAGCAAATTTAGTAACATGAGTAAATCAATGCAAGGAAAATTTTAAACATATAAAATGAATAAGATCTATCAATGAATCAAGGGAATATATTGACTAATTGAAGCATTTTCATCTTTCAAATTCATTTACTTTTATTAGCAAATTAAAAAATCAACACGTTTGCACTTCTATTTGCAAATTGAATAAGATCGATTTAATGAAAAAAATTATCAACACCACCTTACGTCCAAGCCAAAGAATGTCCAAGAAATTCTGAATCACATGAACACAAGAAAATGAAATATCTAAACAATTAGAGAATTTGAGCTAAATCTCATTCACAAAGTTAAATACTTGATACACATACATATACAAAGTAATTAATGCCTAATTGACCAAAAAAATATTGGGCATACAATGTTCTCTTGTCAATTATCCAACTGCCCACATATATAATAAATAATGAATAAATAAAATCTAGTGAGCAGGGGTATCCAGACTTGCAGCAACTATCACTACAAGAAAAAGCACCTTTGGCGACTAAATCTTTAGTCACCAAAAGTCGACTTTTTAGTTTCCCCGACTAAATTTTTTAGTCGCCGGTTTTGTCGCGAAAACACGGTCGGGGAAGGTATTGGCGACTAAAAAACTTTTAGTCGCCAAAAACGAAGACTGTGGCGACTAAAACTTTGGTCGCCAAAGCTCAATTATATTTTTTTAAATTATACATTTGGCGACTAAATTTTTAGTCGCCAATAGTGAATTATTTTTTTTAAAAATTTATACATTTGCCGACTATTTTTTTCGTCGCCAATACTCAAGCTTTTGGCGACCACACATTTCAGTCACCAAAAGCTTATTTCAGAAAAAATAATAATTACCCTTTGCTCTTCCAAAGTTTCGAACCACCAACCTCTCACATTCTAAACCTTTAGCAACACACTCTCCCACTATGCCACTACAACACCACATGAATATATATGCAACATATATTTTTTATATAGTATATTGAGTCGTATTAATATAAAACTATATATAAACATAATTATTTTTATTCAATATAATTTATGTAAAAAACAAATTATTTACTAAAAAAAATAGGAGACCACTTTGGCGACTAAATCTATTTTTTAGTCGCCAAAAGAATTAATTTCCGCCTAAAACCTCCACTTTTGGCGACTAAACTGAATTTTAGTCGCCAAAACCCTCCACTTTGGGCGACTAAACTGAATTTTAGCTACTAAATTTTTTTTAGTAGCCAAAAAGCTTCACTTTTGGCTACGAATTTTTTTTTTGTCAGTAAAACACGTATAATCGGCAAACAAACTATTTTTTAGTGGCCAAAACCTATACTTTTGGCTACTAAATGTTTTTAGTCGCCAAAAACCTTCACTTTTGGCTACTGAAATTTTTTTAGTCGTTAAAACCCATATAATCGGCTATTAAACTGATTTTTAGTCGCCAATAACTATACATTTGGCTACTAAACTGTTTTAGTCGCCAAAAGTCTTCACTTTTGGCTACTAATTCCATTTTAGTCGCCAATTGTGCTACTTTCAGCGACGAAAATTCGAATTTTAGTCGCCAATTCTGCTTTTTCTTGTAGTGTATTAAGTTTGTGGAAAAAGATACAAATTTCATAGAAGTCAAACCTAGAAAAACAAAATCAAACCTTTGTTCAAAGGGAATGGGATTGCTATTTTTTTTAAAATGAGTTTGGTTCAAGAATTTATTTTATACCAAATTCTAAATGGAGGTATCAGATTATTAAAGACCTCACAGTAACCGATTATAACACTGCAATGTATACAGATGATGAAACATAACAAATTATGAAAAGAAATTAACTGTTTCCATCTACAATGCCACCCCAATAACAAAACCCATAATATACTACTATTCTATGAATCTGCTTGCTAACTAGTAACTGCCTTCTCTAATCTAAAAGTGATATAATAAAAGACAACCGGGGATTGACGGAAATTTCAACTTTGGTAACAAAAAATATATATATACACAGCTTTTATTAGGACCAAAATTGGGTTTGAAAAAACTACGTGTAGACACCCTATTTTTGACAGCCCTTGAGACTTTGGCGCTTGATTCTGAACACCGATGATGAAAGTTACACTGTGCAATCTTTTGAATTCTCAGCGAAGAAATTTGGATTCAAGCTCTAATCCCAAACCTTTCACCCCATTTGGGCCAAACTATTTAGACCTTAAAACCCTCTTTTCAAAATATTTTTCCAAATGCTTCTACGATGTCCGAGGCTCGCATTTCGATTAAAACATTGCACTTTTAGGTAAATTGTGTAACGCCCCGAAAATTGGGCAGGGTATATCTATTTATGCAACAAAACCCACCTGATAGATAAACACACACACACACACACACACACATATATATATATATATATATCTAACTATTCCATACATCCATTTCCATTAAATCCCAAATGCCAAATACATGCTATTCACATCTCAATGCCCCAGTTCCAATCCCAAGCATACATTTTACAACAAGTACGAAATGGAAGCCAAACAGATAATAAGTGCCCTATAGGCTTACAAATTTATCCAAGAACATTCTTGGTTACACAAAATGGAGTTTCAACTCAACGCAAATACAGCCCTAGGCTTACATTCAACAAATAACAATAAAACAAAAATGAAGCCTCAGCTCTGAGTCCTCCCAAGTCAATGCCTTGGCGGAGGCATAGCACCTGTACCTGAAATGGTTTCCCTTATAGGGTGAACTACAGCCCAGTAGAGATATACTACACAACATATGAACCATGACAAGACTAAAGAGGAGTATGCTCATGCCATGTTCATGTTATCTCTCTTTTTATAAAACATGCAATGCTGAGATGCAACAACAAATATAAAATCATTTCCATTTTAAACCATATGTAGTCTTGTCATGGTTTAAACCATCTCTCGAGCGTAGAATGCAAAGCTTCAAGTCTGCCACAAACGCAGATGCACGCTCGAGCGCAAGACGCCTCGCTTGAGCGTGCGAACAACTAACACCAAGCTCGCTCGAGTGTAAGAAGTCTCGCTCGAGCAAAGAACTTCCTCCTCTCCAGAAAAAACTGCGTCTAGAAGGAAACCTAAGAATTCTCAATTCTCGCTCGAGCACAAGAATCCTCGCTCGAGTGAAAAAGGAGATTACACAAGGCTCTCTCGAGTGCAAAAAGCCAAAATCTGGGCAACAACATTCTAGACCAACTAACAACCAACCTGTTCCACACTCACCCAACATGTCCCAAATCTCAATTTGAAAGAATTAAAGGAAGGAAACAGGACATAGACAACAACATACAATCACAGAATTCGAGTCCAGAACACAACAAAGGTTGGGGTAAAACCGGGATCGCTATAGCTGGTGTCTGCAAGTAGACTATACAAGTACTACCAATTTGTCATTTTTACCAGTATTAACTGGAAGGCTCGATACCTGTAATTTGTCATTTTTATCAGTATTATTAACTGGAAGGCTTGACACCTGTAATCTGTCATTTTTATCAGTATTAACTGGAATGTTCGACACCTATCATCTACACCACCTTTCAAGACATACCACCGTATTTACCCTAAAATCATTTCATGGAAACTTGTTTCCCAACATTCCTTTCTCAATGCAAAGTTTTCAAATCAAATTTCAAAGCGCATCATTATCAAATGAATTGATATGCCAATGCAATAATTAATAATACAATGCAATATTTCTTCCACTTTCAATACTTCCACACAATATTCCCATTGTGATCAAAATTCTCATTTCTCATTTCAATATAATTTCTCAAGATGAATATAAATACTTTTATTCCAATTCATCTATGAGACAACATAATTCCCACAATTAGTCACTTCAAGACTATATCAACATGTTGAACAACAATTTCCAAAACTTCAACAATTCTCATATTCCATGAAAACCATCATTTATATGTAAACCAATAAACAAATTTTCAAACATCATTTATTTTGGCACACAAAATAAATATAACAACATCTTCAAATATTGTCAACATGTTTCTTAAAAACCAACAATTTCTAGGCTTTCTCACCAAAACCACTCATCTTCATTTATTGAAAGAAAGTCACCAAAAACATCTCTCTTCAATCCTCATAGTTCAAAACCCTCAATTTCTATTTTAAAAGGAACAAGAAAGTAAACCCACTTTCAAAAAAATCTCTCATCTTCTTGAATCAACAATCAATTTTCAAAACAAATCAAAGGATGATTCCGAAAATTATCTAGATCTTGCAAAAACATATATATAACTATATTTCAACATAACCATTTTTTTTTCATGCCAAACTATTTAAAGAGGTAATATTTTTACCAAATTCTCTACCAATAACAATTTCACAACTTTTCTAAAATTACTTAACCAACATGATATTTACATCAAAAATTATGAAATATACCCAATAGTAACATTTTCAAGGTTATGAGTTCGAAAGTCCACATTTCACACTTTTATTTTCATAAAAACGAACACAACTTAATCATCAACCTATCATGTTTTATAAAATATCATGAATATAACACTTTTAGAGTTTTTAATCCCAAAGCAACTCTATAATTCCTACATAAGCATTTACTCCATATTCCTCAACATTAATTTATTTTTCTCAAAAATAAATTCCAAATCAAAAAAAAAAAAAAAAATTCAATTTTATATTTCTCAAAATAAATCATCTAATCATAATATGATGTAGGACAATCTATACAACTATTAAATTTTATTTTCGGATTTCTTTGGAAAATTATCAACATAAAATGATTTTTCCAAATCAATCTCAAAATGTCAACATTCTTAACATTTCAACATAATTTTTCTTCCAAAAATTACCAAACAAAAATCTGAAATATATATATAATATATATATGCAATACCTCTTATAATGATATATTTTTTCAAAATAACCGTAACATAGCTTCAATGTAAAAATATGAAGAAAGTCCCTACCTCAAATAATGAAGAAGAGCATATTTGGAAGGTAAATCTTGCCCGATCATGAATCCGAGACTACCATTGCGAAGATCATGATGAGTTCTCCGACTTTCATTTACAACACTTTAACAAAATCTCACTCTATGGACTCTCACTTGAAGTTCAAATATTGAGCAACAATGGAGAATAAAGAAAGAGCTGAGAGAGAGAGAGAGAGAGATACACGCTGGGAGAGAGAATGAGAGAGCCAAGCTCTCTGCACAACAAAGAGAAAAGCAAAACGGAGGGGAAAAAGAGAGAGGCATGGGGGGACAACCCCATGTGGGTTTGGCTTTCCAAAAGAAAAAATTGGTTTCACCAAAAAATATAATTTTTTGTAATAATACCTCAAACTTTTATAATATAAATAAAGATGATATAATTTTTTTCACCACAAAATATAATATTTGTACACCACAAAATATAATATTTTGCTCACTATGAAATATACACATTTTCATTCTTTATAAAATATATAATTTTTACCATATGGTACACACCATAAAATCAACTATCAAATATTTATTATAACCCCTATATAATAAATAATATCAATTCCCAAGGTGGTTACTACCAATCACATAATTAAAAAGGATCAAACAGTTAAACATGAGTTACTAAGCAAACTCAAATTAAATTAAATCTAAATCATGGGTCTCATCCATAAGTTAAACATCACCTAATTATACATCAAAGTAGACCCAACAAACTAATCTCAAGTCATGGCCTAAACACTCAAAACTTAATATCAAATTCTGTTGTATACTAGACCGAACACCGATCAGTCCATGAATTTTCATAAAATAAATACTCATCAATAAATTCTGAAATTTTTACCCAACGTGCTAGACTCATATGTGAACAATATATAAATATTTCATAATTTTATAAGATTGGGAACTAGTTTTGAAAAATAAAAAATCGAACTGTTATGTCACAGAATTTACACAGCAATCAAATTCAAAAATTTGCTCAATTAAATTGTGCACTTGCTATTTTTTTAAAAAAAAAAAAAAAAAATTGGGTCATTACATTTCCAAAAAAAAATTTCCAATTTCTAGGGTTTCCACAAACTAGTTTTTTCCTCATTTTCGAAAGGATTTTCCAAGACAACATCCCGCCTTAACAATATAGTTCATACCCTCAAGAGTCTTTAGAAAACATTGACAAAACTCACTTTTAAAATCATCAAGAACTCATGAACCAAAATCAAAGTTTCAATACTACAAGAGGAAGTTCCCAAAATCAACATAAACTTGCAAAAATATATGTAACTCTAAGAGAATCCCTACCTCAAGCTTGGAAAAGGAAGGAGAGAAAAACCCTAAAAATGGATGTTGATGAAAAGTCAATTCGATTGGTGAGAACGTAGCCCCCATCGCCCTCTTTGATTTAGTGTAAAAAGCCCTCTCAAATTCTTGGCAGATCTTGCTAAAGCTTAGAGAGAAGATTGAAATTTGGTGGGTTTATAGAGAGAAGAGAGAGCAAAGATGAATATATATATATAGAGAGAGAGAGAGCTGAAAAATTGGTTAAAACACCTTTTTGGCATCAGTTTTGAGAAGAAGAGCACGAAATTCGAGATTGATGAGCCGAAATCTGCACGTGCGGTTCCAATTCTGCAGGAGTGGAATCCTAAATCCGCACGAGCGGTTTGGTCCAAGGATGGCCTAGAAAATTCACCCAAATCCGCTCAAGCGATTCCTAATTTTGCACGAGCGGAAATTCTACCTAGAAAACCCCCTCTCCTGAGTGGTTTCGCTTGAGCAGTTCCACCAATCCGCACGAACGGTTTTGCCAGGCAGCCCAAAAAATGATTTTACACCCCAAGGCAAGTTCGAACGCCCAAAACTCAAAATTTTCAACTCATAAACATTAAGAGAGGTGAAGTAAGAGTAGAATAGAAATCTCAATGACTCAATACGATAATTCAAAATACCAAAAGCAAGACAAACTAACCAAATATGCAAAACTGGTCAAGTCAAGACCCGGGACATCACAATACATGTACTAGACCAAATATTAGTTTTGCAGTTGGAATGTTGGGAAGATTCCAAAGTAATCTTGGAATGGAACATTGGAAAGCAATGAAAAAGATTATGAGGTATCTTAAGGGAACAAAGGACTATATGCTCACCTATAGGAGATCAAAACAATTGGAAGTAATCGGATACTCAGACTCATATTTTGCTGGTTTGCCTTGATAGTAGAAAATCTACATCAGGTTTTGTTTTTCTACAAACTAGTGAAGCAATTTCATGGAAAAGTGTGAAGCAGTCCAATATTGCTTCGTCTACTATGGAGGCTGAGTTTGCGGCATGCTTTGAGGCTACAAATCATGCATTATGGTTGCGAAATTTCATCTCAGGACTTGGTGTTGTTAACTCAATTGTCAGGCCGTTGAAGATGTATTGTGACAATACAATAGTAGTTTTCTTCTGTAAGAATGGAAAGTACTCTAGTGGTTCCAAACACATGGAAGTAAAGCACTTAGTTGTTAGAGAAAGAGTCTAAAAACAATTAGTGTTAATTGAAAACTTAAGCACCTCTCTTATGATTGCTGATCTACTCACAAAGGTATTGTCACCAAAGACATACAAAGAGCATGTTATTGGGATGGGTCTTTAAGCAACCCATGATGTGTATGATTAATTTTGAGTGCTTATTTTTATTTGACACTATTTGTGCAATAATAATTTTGTTTCTATTTTTCCTGTTTTTAAAAGTGTGTGTACAGATCAATTTGAATATTGATAAACAGGAAATGTCTTAACAAGACAAATTACAAGGGCCTTTAAAGCAAATAATTACATATCCCGATCATGGACTGGGTTAGTGAAGGTTATCGATGGTGTGGTGCATAGAAGGAAATATGACATAAATGTTATACAACCGCTATGACTCACATCGGTGATCTGAAGTAATCACAGTATTATAGTTTCTAATATATCTGAACTTATTGGTTATTTTTAAAATTTCGTGATCACGTGTCAAAGTTTTTAGTATGGAATCCAATGAGTCAAAAATTTTATAAATTGCAAAAAAAAAAAAAAAAAAATAATAATAATAATAATAATATAATAATTCATAGTTGCATCATAATCGGCTTAATGGACCAAGTGGAAGAATGTTGGATTTATTTTCTGGTGTGGCCCCAATAGCCTACGTATCTTTTACATGTTTTGTTTTATTTGGACTCCACAAATATATAAAGCCAATATTTGAGATAAAATTCAGTAATTAGAATTTTAAATATAGGATAATTATTGTTATAAAATAAGAAGGAAACCTTGATGGATATAATTTTTTTTGATAGAGCTTATATGCCGTTTTCTCTCCTGTATATAAGGATGGATGACTCCCCTTTCATAATATGAGTATTTTTTCCATCACTCTAATTTCTATAGTCATCCCAATTAAGAGAGATAGAGAGAAGAAGACGAGCCAAAAATTCAAGGTTCAACTATTAGGGGTATTTTCTCAACTTCTCTAATTCAATGGCTGAGAAATATATGTTTGTTTTATTGTTGAGATGTATTGAATTCAAGATCCTATTTCGCATTATTTTGATTACATGTATATTAATTATTTACATAGAGTGCTATCTGAACCTGAATTGGCTCCAAAAAAAGAGCTGAAAAAGGGAAATTTGGAGACTCAGTATAAGGGTGGAGTGGTTTTGGTTTCAGAAATCTCGACAAGATTGGGTATTAAAAGGTGATAGGATTACAAAGTTCTTTAACATTCCTGTCAATGGGTTTAACTGCAACCGTGTTTAAGTTCCATCCTTCATGAGGAGGTTTAAGGCACTTAAGTTTAATGGTGGTCAAGTATTATATCCAATTAATTTTTTATGTCGTGATTTTTACCATAAAGTATGATTGCTTATTAAATGATGATAATTAGCTTAATTATATGTCACGCCATTTCACGTTTGATTGTCATATAAAGAACAGAATTAGCTTAATTAGTTATTTGTTAGACCAATTTATTTGACATTTGATTGCAAAATTTGACAATGAGACGTGTCAATAGGAAACTAGAAGACATTCATTTTGGATATAGGATTAAGAAGTATGAATCTTCTAAACTGATTTTTTCTAAAGTGATGTGTTATATGATTAAGATTTGTTGTACTAGTAGTAAACTCGTGCTATGTACGGGTATAAAAAAATTAAGGAGTAGTGTAGACGTCCCCGAACGTCCCGGGAGGGAAATCCCGTTTTGTTCATTTGGGGGCTCACTACAGTTCAGGACTCAATGTCACGGTCCTGTATCTAATCTCGCAGAGTGCAATGCAAGACCGATGAATCATCACAGAGTCCAAATCCGGCAAATCGTTTTGGAAACAGATTTTTTTGAAAGAAGTGCCGAACATGGACTGCTTTGCCAGATACAGAGTCGCCACCTAAATATTTTATTTTTGGGAAATTTAGGAAACCCTGACTCGTTGCCTAAGGCCACGTGTCCGTCATCACCAAAGTTGCCTCGGCTCGGGAACTTGGGTACGATTGGGGAAGGTCACTTCGTGAGCACCCCCGCTCGCCCGATCAAAGATCGGCCTCTACTAACCATGATATCTAGTTTTGAAAACATTGTGTGTTCTTATTCCGGTTATTAGCCTAGATTTACTACGTGATGCGCACAGCATACAAGTATAGACTGGGTCGCTTGAATTGGAATAAAACATTTCCTGCTTGTTTTTGAAAGATGGTTTGCTACTCGCAAGTAGGCATAAAATGCAGATTTTGCCACCCTCAGGTGGGCTTAGAAAAGATGGTTTTGCCACTATCTAGTGGGCTTAAAACTCACAGGCAATGCATTGTCCCAATTCAAATAACCCAACCTTCACCCACAGGCATTCAGGCAGTTATATCACATAAGCATATAGCCTCATGGTAAGCATGCTATCATGGCAGTCACTCACACACATGCAAGGATGCTAAAGCATAAAAACTTACCGAGTACTCCAAGCCAAAACAGAAGCTAATTAGAAATCATGCATGATCCTAACTATACAGAAATGCCTAATGCAACACATGCAAAAATGCAACTATAGCAGGCTCGGCTATTCTAAACATGGCATATGGAATGCTACAACTAACATGTATTCAACTCGGAATTGAAATACAAATGCAGTTAGTATGATGCGCCGAGCCCGTGCATGAAAGACAGATGAATGAATGCAAACATGCTATCATACTGTATGCTAATTGAAACATGCCCTAATCTAACCATCATAAGCTGGTAAATAAAAGGAGAAAGACGTGGGGTTGGAAGACATACATCACACACACGCACACTTATTACAGTTGTGCCCTCGCTCGGAGGGTCCGAAAGAATAATATACAGTCCCAAATAAGTAATACAGTCCAAATAAATACAAAATCCTAATTAATTAACAAATTAACTAAGGAAAGCGATAAACTAGCATGCAAGCCAGGGACTGCCTCGACTCTGCTCCGGATGATGGATGATGCATGTTCGGGCTGCCTTTGTGCGGAAATCCACTGCGATGCCCCAATTAGCCTCTGTTTGCAATTGTTCTTGGAATGCGTGCCAAGCTTCAGAAGGCTGCTGATTCTTGATTTGCTGCAACAGAGAGCAGAAAAGAGGCATGGCAATATATTTTCATATATGTATGCATGCCTCGATCCTCGTGCCACCAATCACGCATCTCGATGCATGATGGCCGAAGAGTCGAATTGCAGTACTCAATATGAAATGAATGCACGTATAAACACAACAAGACCGAGACTCCATCATGGATAATCCGGAGTGTCGGTGACTGGGAATTGAGACACGTTCCGTCACTCAAAGTACGAAACGTCCCTCGTTTCCCGTGCTCGGGCTAACTCCTACCCCAAACACAATGCGATTTGCATGAGATGCATGAATGCAACTAAGATACAACCTAACATGCACAATGCTATGGAATGGCATACACGATGCATAATGGACTTACACCAATGCGAGTGGACCTCAGCCACACTCACATAAGTGGCCATTAGATGAAAATGAGACACTCGAAATGCGTGCACGCGTGCACGCAAACCGAGGACCGAACCTAAGGCACGAATGCCACTCTACCAAAGCATGGTAAGGCATGGAACATGGTATGCAAACAAGCAAATTTCAGCACTGAAATATGATGCTAAACGGCCCCGAATCATGAAAACATGGCACCCGATGCATGAGGTGAGACCCGAAACTCAAAACTAGGCACATGGAATGACTTACAGCTATACAAAGCATGTATTATTCGAACATGAAGCATGAAGACAGAGTCAAGGCAGTCCCAAAACATGGACTTTTCCAATTTAAAGCATAGCCAAAAGATGCTAGCAAGATGGCTTAAATTAGCATGCAATTTTGACTAGTAAACATAGTTTACATGGCAAGTACATGATGCACATGGAATTTCACCAAACTGTCGAAAATCAGTGAATAAAACATGTGAAAATAGGCCCAAATAACCACTGATATGCAACCATGGTATGCAAAAATGATGAGCTCCTTTAGATGGCCATACAAGGAGTTATTAGGCACATACAAGATAGACAAGTGACATGGCATATACAACTCTGAAAATCAAATATGATAGTCCCAAGACTCAACAAATTGACCCTAGAATGTGACTAGGAAGCATGCAAGATGGGGTCTCTTTGGAAGGCCAAAATGACTACCAAACAAGTCAAGGAGAGAGGGGGTCACCCCCCTCTGATTTGGAAGCTCAAAACAATGGCCAAGCCACTGAAAATCCACTGGATTTCAGTGGCTAATAGGCCAAAACGAGGCCAATGCAAATGCTCACATGTATAGCTCAAAACATGGAGAAATAAAGCATGCAAAGAGGGAGATGACTCCAAAAAAAAATGAAACCTTAAAAAAACTCAAAGAGGAGGTCAAAAAAAGACCTTTTCCAGTTTATATCAAAGCTCAAAAGTGAACAAAAATAGGGTTAATCTACCATGCAAAAATGGCCCTAAAAGGAGAGATAAAGGCAAGGGACAGCAGCTGGCCCCAAATGCAAAAGTTCCTTTCAACAATATTGAAGAGGGGCTCAAAATAAGGCACTTTACAGTTTACATCAAGCCACGAAAATAATCACAACTAAGGCCAAACTATCATACAAGAAAAAGGCCTAAAAGAGGGATAAAGAGACAAGTGGTAGCTACTGTTCTCAAACAGCAAAGAGTCCTTGATCAAATATGAAAAGGAACTCAAAATATGACTAACTTCAGTTCATGGAAAAGTCCAAAAATGCTTGTAAGTAAGGCTAGCCAATGAACAAAGAAAGTGCAAGTTTAAGGGAAATAGATGCTT
The DNA here is from genome assembly GCA_030407325.1 of Camellia japonica. Classification (NCBI taxonomy): domain Eukaryota; kingdom Viridiplantae; phylum Streptophyta; class Magnoliopsida; order Ericales; family Theaceae; genus Camellia; species Camellia japonica. The sequence goes on from JAPPVO010000014.1 coordinate 16,452,075, forward strand.
ACCCTTGAAGAGAAGCAAACCAGGGGCTTTTGGTCCAAGATTCTAAGCTTCCAACCTCCTCAAATGGCCTCCAAGGTGATGGAATGGATGATGGAGGTGTTGTGCTATGAGGTGTAGTGCAATAGTGCAAGGAAATCCAACTCCAAAGCACAAAACACAAACAATATAGAGAGAGATAGATTTTCCTCTTCAAAAATGGCTGAACCTCTTGAAATGAAGGAGCCCCTTGCTTATATAGAGGAATGCAAAGCTAAAGCTTCTTGAACAAGCTTGGCAAGAGCTTCATCCCTCCATACACGTGTATGGAGGGCAGATATGAGGAATCCAGCTGGTACAACAGATCTTCCGTGAAACCTGCTCTGAGAGGGGTGCTGCCGGCCATCAGTGATGGCAGGTAGTGGCTCATTGATGGCCGGCAGGGGTCATTTGTGGCCGGCATTGGGCCGGCATTGGCCATTAATGGCCGGCACACTTCCATAGAAGCCAGAAGCAAAAATCAGTCCTAGTCCCAGTTTTGAAGAAAGCCTAAATCCTTCATCTGGATGCCTTTTCAGGTCATTCTTGAGCCTAAACTATAGCCCCGGAAGTCTTCTTTCCAAATTTGGCAGCCTCACCTCAAAATTCCATGTGTGCTAAGAGATATCCCTCTTTTAGTGAAGACTGCTCAGTTTCAGTCCAACCAGATTGATGCCCAACTTCCAACAACCATATCTCTCCCATCCGGACTCGGCTCGAGGAGATTCTTGAATAAAAATTGAAGTCTCGGAAGTAAGATTTCCAATGGTGGTGGCCTCATAGCTGAAATCCAAGTATTCAAAAGGATAGGTCTGATTTGGCGAGGACTGCTCGTCTCTCTCTTAACAGTTCATGCCCAACTCCTTCCCCAACTGGGTTTCCTCTCTCCTCTCCTCTTTTCTTCAACTCCAAACCCCTAAACAAGGTGTTTTGAAAGATTTTTCAAAGAGTTCATCTCTCTCTCATTCATTTCCACTTTGTCCTCGCTCGGTTTGCCGAAAAACGCAACATTTAACAAAATGCGAGCGTCGGAACATCGTAGGAACTTTATTCCAAAAATATTTTGAAAGAGAGGGTTTCAAGGTCTCAAAATCTTTTGATCAAGATAGTTTTGGTCCAAAAAAGGGGTATGAAGTTGGGATTTGACCCTCTCCTTGCCGAAGAAATTGAACCTTTGCCCTGCATACCTTTCACCACCGAGTAAACCATTAGTAGTGCCCAAGTCTTAAGGGCGGTCAAAAATGGGGTGTGTACAAGTAGTTACAAGTAGGTCCTAATAAGTGGATTTATTGTCTAATAGGTTTTATGGAAAAAATTTGTCATAAAAAAAGTCACTAATTGTAAGTTTTAGCAACAATTTATAAAAACCATGACAAAAAAAAGTCACTAATTGTCAATTTTTAGCGACATATACGAAAAATTGTCATAAAAAAATTATTTTTAGCGACAATTTTATCAAAACTTATTTTCAATAGGACTTGATGGGAATTAAGTCCAATTATTAGGACCTATTAGTAGTTTACCCAAAAATTAACAACATATTTTTATATAAATTAGTTAGATTTTTGTATCCAAACTACGAAAATAAAAATTATTGAAACTTCCAATTTAAGCTTCACAATTTATATATCAATCTTTAATTTGTCACTACTTTAATTATACAACTTTCAACCATCTTCATAGAGTTGCAAACTTGGGCAAACTCAACTCAAACAACTTGAGTCAAACTTGAAATTTTATAAAGATTGGCCAATATATTTTAATTCGGTTAGAACCTACGTGGAAATTTAAAAATTCAAATTAAATTTGAGTGGACTTGGGCAAAGATACCAAATAACTTAAGCAACCGAAGCAAAATTATATATATAGATATATATATACAAATAAAATTATTGCTACTTTATTTTTTAAAATAATAATTAAATTAACTAAAATGTTATTATTAATGAACAAAAACAAAAGCAAAAGCAGCTTAATTTTTCCAATAGATTTTTTTTTAAATCTTTAAATATACATCTTTTAGAAAGAGATCATTGAATAAGTTGATATTAAAAAAATTACATTTTATAATGACATAAAGTAATTTAAATATAATTTTTCAAAAATTATTTTTAATTTAAAAACTACAGTAAAATATTTAAATAAAATAAAAATAAATTTCTTACAAAATAAAAGTATCTGAATTAAATAAAAAAGAAGAAGAAGAAGAAGAAAAAAGGTAGCAAGAAAATTTAGAATTGCATTCTCATTTGATCTAAAAATTCTAGATGAACAATAAATTATCATCTATAATCCTCATTTTCTTTTAATAAAAATAGAAGTTTCGCAAACCATCATTTTGAATAGAAAAATAACATTTCTTTTTATTTTGTTTTGGCAAAAGTCATTTTTTAGCAATTTGAGCAAAAAAATATTTACATTTTTTAAAATTTGTTTAATTGACAATTGATATTAAAAACAAATATGCAATTTTATTATTAAACGTGAAGAGAAGTAATATTTAACAATAATTAATACAATGCTTCTATTATTAATATAATAATTTAAGTTACATTTCTTTTGATTTCAATTTCATAACTAAAAATACAATATAAATATAATACACACACGGATTTCTAGTCTTTAAGAATAAGAAGGTTTCAAAATATTTTCAAACTTTCATCATTTTGTTTTAATTTATTTTTATCTAATTTGATTTTAAATTTGAATAAAAATTTTGATTTGATATGAATTACTTTAATTTTTATTTAATTTTTTTTTATCAATTTTTAAAAGAACTTTCATTCTTATCCAATTTTTTTTTTCTTTTCATCAATTTTGATGAAAAATAATTTTTTTTTAACGTTTCATCTTTTTAATTTTTTATCAAATTATAATTTGATAATATATATATATATATATATATATTAAGGGTTGAAAACTCTCTTAATTAGAATTATAGTGAAATAATATCTTGAACTAGTTAATGCTTGAGTATGTGGTTGGTTGAAATGTATAATTTAATTAAATCTCTTCTCATATTTGTATAAAAATTGACACTTATGACTACATCATTATAAGTCAGATTATGAAAAAAAATTTGAGGTGTCAAATATTTTCTATTTGTAAATATCCTACATATTAAAAAAAGAAAAAAAAATGTAGCTTTTGGATATGTGTTTATCAGTTTTGTTTTATAGACATAAACAATTGATGTTTCAATTTAAAAAATTAAAAAGTAAAAACATATATATAGATTGGGTTTTTTAGAGATAAAAGAAGCCGTCTAACTCTTCTATATACTGTTTAAAATGGACTATTTGATCACATAAAAAAAATAGAAATTATATTTAGAGATTATCCATATATATTATGATATTATATACAACTATAATATATATGAAAAGTTATATTAATCTTTTATTTTCAATTAATTGAATTATAATTAACAAACTAACAAGTAGCAGTAATAGTATAATGGGATAGAAAGAGGATAAAAATAAAGAACACAATGATATTTAAAAGTTTTAAATTTACCTAGTTATACAAAATGTAATGTTATAGTAAAATATTGAATTCTCAATATATTTTCATATTTTCTATAAAATAAAATGATAATAAAATATAAAAAAATTGATACCCATTTTTTTTACTTCATTTTTGTGGTCTTCATTGAAGAAAACAAAATTCGATCAAAATCCTTGGCACAAAACGAACATAGATATTTCGATTATAACTATAATCACCAATAATTTTTTCCACCATGAAAACCTATAAACAAACACTTAAACCTCACTAAAACTGAACCAAAACCAAAACCAAACCAACAGTAGAGAAAGAGAATCACATAGAAAAAAATAAAATTAAAAAACAAATAAATTTATGGAGTTGGAGAATGTTACCTCCAACAACTTAGACCTCACCTAACCCAATCCGTTAGCTCCTCCGCCAGTTCTCGCGAAGTAAATAAGATTTAAAAATTGATTAATTTGTCTCATTAAGTGTTTTAAAATTTTGATAGATATACATCAAAAAATAGATAATTATATTACTAAATTATAATTTAAATTTTGATATTGTCATATTTTTTGAGATCCATATCTAAATTCTTATCCTTTTCTCTCTCTCTCTCTCTTTTTTGGGGGGGGGGGGGGTTTATTTAGGTTTTTTTTTTTTCTCCTCAATTTATTTAAGATGGAGTTGTGGGTTTCTATTTTTTTTTTAAATTTAATTTATTTGAGGTTTCTATTTGTTTTTAATTATTATTATTCAAGTAAGTTATGATGTGAGTTAGATATGTGATAGACGTGTGAATTTTATTGATTTAAAGTATGATTGGGGGATATATTTTCAAATTAGATTTATTTGGATAAACTTTAAATATTTTTAAAATTTAAAACTGGATATTGAGATGCAAAAGAAAGATTTTAACTAAATAAATAAAAATTAAATATTTTAATTTTATCTATTTGTATATCTAATTTTTAGTGTTTTTTTTTTTTTTTTTTGGTTATGTTATAATATAATATGTAACGTCCTCAAAATAATAATACATAATCTCATCATCTAATAGTTCCATATACAAGATAGATAGGTTACATTTCAATACATACATCAGAGTTAATATTACAAAAGTTATTATATGTTGACAACAAAAGTAAATGCCCTGCGGGCTTAAACTTTCCAAGTCAACACTTGCTGACAACAAAAGAAGAGTTCTAACTCTTTTACAAGTAAAGCCCTCGGCTTAATCTTACAAATAAGTGCAAAAGTAAGTACAACAACAAAATGAAGCCTTCAGCTCCAAAACCTCCCAAGCTATAACCTTGGAGGTGGCATATCACATGTATCTAAAAAGGATCCCATATAAGGTGAGCCAAAGCCCAGAAGAAATATGCCAAACCAAATATGAGAAATAACTAAAACATTAGTATTCGATTTACACAATTTCTACAATCCATCCACATTTACAACCGTATTTCAATTCATTCTCATTTCTTGATCTCAATCAAATCAACAACATGGCACATTATTTATCCAAACAACTCAAAATGAGACTATAGCTCGTGTTATCAACACTTCTATCATCAACAATTTCAAATGAGACTACAACTCATATTATCAACACTTCAATCATAATCAATTCAAAATGAGGCTGCAACTCATATCGTTAATACTTCAATACTTCAATCATCTACGTTATGCAAACGTAATTAAGATTTCGGGACTTTCACATTGGACACTCCAGCCAACTTAGTTATCAATTGAGTCCATCCCCTATCTCCTCCCAAACAGGTTTGAGAGTACATCCCCCATCTCCTCCCAAATCATGGAGTACATCTCCTATCTCCTCCCAAACAAGATACATATGCAATGTATTTAAACACTTTATCATATACAATGATCAATCCAGGCACATATTTAATGTGTTAATTCAACCGTCATATTCAATGACATAACCCAATTGATTAGTTTCAGTTTTCCCTAATCAACATACAGTGTCTACAACAATTAAGACTATCCTCCACCGATAGCCCAAAACAATTATTTCTAAACAACATAAATTGTCAACAATTTCATAGGTGAGTGATTAATCAATCCAACTACATCATTCAATCTCATAATTTCCCAATTTCATGATTTTCAACTCAATTTCATATTTCCATATTTCCCCAAATTAATTATTTAAACTTTATTAGGGCATTTTCCCCCTTTTCTCGAACATCAACCCTAAGGTTCAATTTCATCAATCCTACAACAATAACCCCATTTTCCAAGGTCTCACATACACATGGGGCTCAACAATTGAAAACCCCTCTTTATATATTTCAAATCAAACCCTAACTTTTCAAGATTTCCATAACTTCACTATTTATACAAAATGACTAAAATTTATGTTAAAACTCATAACAAGGAGTAGTTTATCCATACCTCAAAGTGGAAGCTCAAGAAGATGAAGAGTAAAATTGAAAGATGCTCCAAACCCACAACTTTTCGAATCAAAATGGAGCCCACGCGAAGCTCTACCTTTCTTACAAAGAGACTAGGGTAGAAGACCACTAGAACTAGGTGTATTTGTAGAGAGAGAGTGTGTGTATAGAGAGAGAGTGTGTCGGATCTAGGGTTTTAAGGGAAAAAGGGAATGAAAAGTTGAAGAAGAAACACGCTGCTGCAACTAATATATTCGAGACTCGCTCGAGCGACCAGACACAACAACCACCTCACTCAAGCGCAAGAAGCCTCGCTCGAGCGCACAATGCGAAGCTTCAGGTCTGCAATCCAGAAGCACGCTCGAGCGAAGAAACACAAAACATAGAGCTCACTCACTCGAGCGACAAAAGTCTCGCTCGAACGAAGAATACTAACCTTCAGGTCCAACCCAGATGCAGACGCACGCTCGAGCGCAAGACTTCTCGCTCAAGCCAAGAGACACATGACACAAAGCTCGCTCGAGCGCAAGAAAGCTCGCTCGAGCGGAAGCTGCGTCTTAAAAGAAAACCTGAAGACCCACAATACTCACTCGAGCGCAAGAAAGCTTGCTTGAGCGACGAAGCAAATACCCAGGCCTCGCTTGAGCGAAAAAGCCTCGCTCGAGCGAAGAAGCCAAATTCTGGACAGCAACCATTTGTTCCAACTCACAGCCAACCTGTACCAAACTCACCCAACACGTCCCAAAACTCAAATATAAAGGATTTAAAGGACGGAAACAAGATATAGACAACAACAACCATGACGGAACCCAAGTCCGGAACAAAGTAAATGACGGGGAAAACCAGGATCGCTATAACCTCCCCCCCTTAAAGAATTTCGTCCATGAAATTACAAATATAAGTTTCAAAATTGTGATTTTTTCAATTCTCATTATGATTACAATACAACCTTTATCATCATGATTCTCCACCGATCATTTCATCTCTTTTCAAGAGAACAACCTTATAAATATAGCTCAACATGCATTATCAACATGCATTCTTTTGAATTTTAACCAATTCCAATATACATAGTTTACAATTCCATAACATATGCAATGTTAAAAAAAAACATAATTTCATTTCTACGACACATTCAACATATACAATGTTAAATTAAGCTCATTTCTTCGCAACATATGCAACATTTTCAACACTTCCATAATTAGAAACATATACAATGTTCTTAGAGTTCATTACAAAACAAAGTTCTCAACATGAGCTCAAACATCCACAAATAGGTCCGAATATTTCTCTCGGACCTCCAATTCACGTTCCAAAGTGGTTTTCTCAACCCCGTGATGTTTCCACAATACTTTAACCAAGGGAATCGTTATTCCTCGCAAGACTTGATCTCGCCTATCCAAGACCCTCACCGGTCTCTCCTCATACGAAGCATCCTCATCTACCTCTAAGTCGGTCCAATCCAATACATGCGATGGATCCGGCTTGTACTTCCGAAGCATACTAACATGAAACACATCATATACTCTGGACAACTGCGGCAGTAAAGCTAAACGGTATGCAACCTCCCAAATCCGCTCAAGGATCTCAAAAGGGCCAATAAACTGAGGGGACAACTTCCCACTCTTCCCAAACCTCATCAAACCCTGCCCAGGTGATATTTTCAGAAAAACATGATCACCCACCTCAAATGACAAAGGCCTCCTCCTACGGTCGGCATAACTCTTTTGGCGACTCTGGGCTGTAACTAGCCTCTTACGGATAAGTGCCACTTTCTCTGTCGTTTCTCGCACTAACTCCGGGCCCAACAAAGGTGCATCACCCACCTCGGCCCAACATACAGGAGATCTACACGGTCAGCCATACAAGGCCTCAAATGGTGCCATACCAATACTCGATTGGAAACTGTTGTTGTAGACAAACTCCACTAAGGGTAAGTGCCTCTCCCATCACCCACTCACATCAAGGACACAGCCTCGAAGCATATCCTCCAGAATTTGAATAGTACGCTCGGACTACCCGTCAATTTGAGGATGGTAAGCCATGCTAAAGGTCAACTTAGTGCCCAAGGAACTCTGCAAACTTTGCCACAACTTAGCAGTAAAATGCGGATCTCTGTCTGAGACGATCGACACTGGGACCCCATGCAACCTCACTATGTCCCGAATATACAAGTCGGCAAGATGATCTACCGAATCTCTCACGTGCATCAGAATAAAGTGCGCCGACTTAGTCAACCGGTCCACTACCACCCAAATGGTATCACTACCCCGTTGAGTCCTCGAAAGACCCACGACAAAATCCATCGTGACGTGCTCCCATTTCCACTAAGCAATAGGCAAGGGTTATAACAAACCCGTTGGCCTCTGATGCTCGGCCTTCACTTGCTGACAAGTAAGGCACTTAGATACAAAAACTACCACATCCCTCTCCACCAAAACTAGTGGCTCAGATCATGATACATCTTCGTGCCTCCACGGATGCACCGCAAGGCGTGAATGGTGAAACTCTCGGAGTACTTCATCTCGGCAAGACTCCGGCACAAACAAGTGGCCTCGGTACCTCACACTCAGGTCAGGATACACAGTCAAACCCTTCCCTACTTTCCCACTGGAGATTTTCTCTCGGAGGGATTCTACCTGAATGTCACCTCTTTGTGCCTCTAACACTCGATTCACAAGTGTAGGCTGTGCAACCACAGAAAACAAGGTTGCAGACTCAACAGACTCGCCCAGATACAAGTCAAACTCACCAACTACACCTAACATCTCCCATTCCTAGATGGCAATACAAGCTACATCACTAATGGATTTCCTGCTTAGGCATCGGCCACAACATTGGCCTTCCCCGGATGATAATGTAACTCGAAGTCATAATCCTCAATGAACTCCATCCACCTTCTCTGCCTCAGATTCAAGTCTTTCTGTGTAAACAAATACTTCAGACTCTTATGAGAACACCTCGAATATCTCACCATAAAGATAGTGCCTCCAAATCTTCAAGGCAAATATCACAGCTGCCAACTCTAGGTCATGTGTAGGGTAGTTTTTCTCGTGTGTTTTCAACTGACGTGAGCCATAGGCTACTACTTTCCTCTTTGCATCAACACACAACCCAAACCCTCTCGTGAGGCATCACAGTACATTACATAACCCAAACCCCTCTCCGGAATAATCAAGACTGGAGCGGTGGTAAGTCTAATCTTAAGTTCTTGGAATGACTTTTCACAAGTCTCACTCCATACAAACTTGACCCCTTTCCGCGTCAATCTAGTCAAAGGCGAAGCTAGCCTGGAGAAGTCTTTCACAAACCGACGGTAATACCCGGCAAATCCCAGAAAATTGCAGATCTCAAAAACACTCTTAGGCTGTGCCCAGTCTTGCACTGCCTCGATCTTGGATGAATCAACAAACACCCCTTCCCCGGATACCACGTGGCCTAAGAATTTAACCTCTCTTAGCCAGAACTCACACTTCCCAAACTTAGCATACAGCTTATGGGCTCTAAGCAACTCAAGCACCACTCTCAAGTGTTCCTCGTGCTCCTCTTCAGAAGGTGAATAAATCAGAATGTCGTCCACAAAAGTGACTACAAAGCGATCTAAGAACTCCCGGAAGATCCGGTTCATCAAGTCCATAAACACAGCCGGTGCATTGGTGAGCCCAAAAGGCATCACCAGAAACTCGTAATGGCCATACCCCAACGGAATGCCGTCTTTGGGATATCCTCCTCCTTGACACTCAATTGATAGTAACCCGATCTCAAGTCTATCTTAGAGAAACAACGGGATATTTTCAACTAGTCAAACAGATCATCTATACGAGGCATAGGGTACTTGTTCTTAACCGTAGCCCGATTCAACTTTCGATAATCAATGCAAAGTCTCAAAGCCCCATCTTTCTTTTTAGCAAAGAGGGCTGGTGCTCCCCAAGGCGAAGTACTAGGGCGGATAATCCCTTATCTAACAACTCCTGGAGTTGAACCTTTAACTCACTTAATTCGGTTGAGGCAAAACGATACAGTGCCATGGAAATCGATGTCGTGCCAGGCCCTAAGTCAATAGAGAACTCGATCTCTCGATGGGGTAGTAAACTAACAAGGTCCTTGGGAAAGACGTCCGAGTACTCACAAACCACTCTGGGCAACTCAGTCCGGGTCTCATCACACTCACTACTCATACAACTAGCGAGAAGACAACTAAGCTCACTCCGCCCTCGCAGATCATACACTAGTGGTAACACCCTACCAACTCAATCTCCCAAGAAATGAAAACAATCCCCGCTTAAGGTACATACAGTAACCCTCTGGCGGTGACAGTCTATAATAGCCCGGTATGACGATAACCAGTCCATACCCAAAATCACATCAAACCCTGACATATCTATCAGCACAAAGAAAAGAGAAGCCGACGATCAACGACCTCTATATCACAAGCCCCAACACCCCTGTTTCAAAACCAACTCACCCCCAATGGGTGACACAACATAAATAGGAGATGCTAACTGTGCCAACTCCAATCCCAAAACAGATGCAAAAGCAGAAGATATAAAAAAAATGGAATGCACCCATATCAATTAACACATTAGCAACCGAGTTGCAAAACAAAAAGGTACATCTCACAACAGACGGAGTCGGTACAAGATCCTGCGCTGTAACAGCATACACGCACCCTGTAGGTCTCTGATCTACCTGCTCACCTCTCGGAGCATAAGACTGCTGCATAGACTGAGCCGAAAAGGCTCCCTGATTGGCCCTTGAGGCCTGAACTGACTAAGCTGGCTGAAAACTCTGTGTCTATCTCGAACCAGACGCACCAGATGTGCCACTCAACTGCGGGCAAAACCTCTTCAAGTGCCTCGCCTGACCACACTGATAACAAAAGAGTGGCTGGTCTCTGCCCTGACTCTGGCTCTGAGGACGAACCGAAGATGACGCTGCTCTTTGCCCTCCTCCCCTCTACGGGCAAGCCGGAGACTTGTGGCCCAGCTGACCACATTTGTAACAAGTGATGTCTCCCTGACCGCCTCTCCCAAAACCTGAACTCGGTATTGGAAAGGTAGATCTTGAATGCACTCTCTAGGACTGCTAAGGGTTAGAACCCCTTTGCCTCTTGCTGACCCCCTGACCATCCTGACTCCTTCTGGAGCCCCTCATTCTCTCCTCCTCTGCATGCATAATGGTCTTAAGATGGGTTGCAGCCTGCACAAGGTGCCCATACTTCCTGATCATGGACCCGGCCACGCGAAACAAGAGTCGGTCCTCAATTTCTTCTCAAACTCCAAGCATCTACGCTCCTCGGTTGCCACTAACTCTGGTGTGAACCTTGATAAGCTAGTAAAAGCGGCTTCAAACTCTGCCACTGGTGTATGCAGCTTCTTAAGGTGACAGAACTGATCCCTTAACTTCTCCCTAATAGTGGGAGGCAAAAACTTCTCCTGAAAGATGTCAACAAATGCCTTCCAAGTTCCCCTAATGCATCCTCACACAAACTTCCACCACTAACCCGCGTCTCCCTTCAATTGGAAGGACGCCAAGGTCACCCGTAACCCTTCGTCTTCAATGCCTAGCATCTCAAACGTCTTCATCATCTGCTCTAGCCACTCATCAGCCTTTAGTGGCTCTTTTGGATCACACAAAAACTCGTCCGGATTCGACCGAAAAAACTCCCTCTTCAGAAAAGACGGCCCTGCCTCAGCTATATGGGCCTGAACTTGATTCTCAGCCCTGAGAATGTCCATGGATTCCCTCAATGCTCATGCCATCTTGCGGGCTAAGGCGCCCATGGCCTGTTGACCACTGGCTCGGCCATGTTGGCCTGAATAACTCCCTCCTCCTGCATTAGAATATCCTTCGGTATAGGCATCTCCTGCCTCCTAGGCCTACCACGCCTACTACCACGTCCTCATCCTGACATCCTAATAAGGTAACAAAGACAGTTAGCACATTCACAAATGTGCCGAAGTTATTTCACTCGCGTCCTAATACAATGGACAACTGTAAGTCACTCCACTTAAGCACATAATCACATAAACACTTACGAATTTCATTTTCGGATAATGACCGTCCCATGCGCTGCTAGAGTTCCAGTTAGAAACGGCAGTGATCAAGTGCCTTTCCAACAGAACTCCTAGAAACCCAAGGATCCAATCAACATCCTAGAAACTAAATTCCATACCCATATAGTCACATAAATATGTTATCACATAAGCACATAACATTACACTTAAGCCTCTAACAAGCGAGGCAAACCCATTGTGGTACTAACTACTTCCCACATACCCAAAGTATTCAAACCCGATACGCTCTGATACCAAGTTGTAATGCCCTCAAAATATAATACATAATCCCATCATCTAACAGTTCCATATACAAGATAGATAGGTTACATTTTCATACATACATTAGAGTCAATATTACAAAAGTTATTATATGTTGACAACAAAAGTAAATGCCCTGCGGGCTTACAACTTTCCAAGTCAACACTTGGTTACAACAAAAGAAGAGTTCTAACTCTTTTACAAGTAAAGCCCTCAGCTTAATCTTACAAGTAAGTACAAAAGTAAGTACAACAACAAAATGAAGCCTTTAGCTCCAAAACCTCCCAAGCTATAACCTCGGAGGTGGCATATCACCTGTACCTGAAAAAGATGTCCCATATAGGGTGAGCCAAAGCCCAGTTGAAATATGCTAAATCAAATATGAGAAATAACTAAAACATTAGCATTCGATTTACACCATTTCTACAATCCATCCACATTTACAACCGTATTTCAATTCATTCCCATTTCTTGATCTCAATCAAATCGACAACATGGTACATTATTTATCCAAACAACTCAAAATGAGGCTATAGCTCGTATTATCAACACTTCTATCATCAATAATTTCAAATGAGACTACAACTCATACTATCAACACTTCAATCATAATCAATTCAAAATGAGGCTGCAACTCATATCGTCAATAGTTCAATACTTCAATCATCTCGTTATGCAAACGTAATTAAGATTTCGGGACTTCTCACCCTGGACACTCTGGCCAACTTAGTTATCAATGGAGTCCATCCCCTATCTCCTCCCAAACAGGTTTGAGAGTACATCCCCTATCTCCTCCCAAATCATGGAGTACATCTCATATCTCCTCTCAAACAAGATACATATGCATGTATTTAAACGCTTTATCATATACAATGATCAATTCAAGAACATATTCAATGTGTTAATTCAACTGTCATATTCAATGACATAACCCAATTGATTAGTTTCAATTTTCCCTAATCAACATACAGTGTCTACAACAATCAAGACTATCCTCCACCGATAGCCCAAAACAATTATTTCTAAACAAGATAAATTATCAACAATTTCATAGGTGAGTGATTAATCAATCCAACTACATCATTCAATCTCATAATTTCCCAATTCATCATGATTTTCAACTCAATTTCATATTTCCATATTTTTTCATTAATTATTATTAAACTTTATTAGGGCATTTTCCCCTTTTCTAAACATTAACCCTAAGGTTCAATTTCATCAATCCTACAACAATAATCCCATTTCCAAGGTCTCATATACACATGGGCCTCAACAATTGAAAACCCCTCATTATATATTTCAAATCAACCCTAATTTTTCAAGATTTCCATACTTCACCATTTATACAAAATGACAAAATTTATGTTAAAACTCATAACAAGGAGTAGTTTATCCATACCTCAAAGTGGAAGCTCAAGAAGATGAAGAGTAAATTGAAAGATGCTCCAAACCCACAACTTTTTCGGATCAAAATGGAGCCCACGCGAAGCTCTACCTTTCTTGCAAAGAGACTAGGGTAGAAGACCACTAGAACTAGGTGTATTTGTAGAGAGAGAGAGAGTGTATAGAGAGAGAGTGTGTCGGATCTAGGGTTTTAAGGGAAAAAGGGGATGGAAAGTTGAAGAAGAAACACGCTGCTGCAACTGATATATTTGAGGCTCGATCGAGCGAAGAAGTGGTCGCTTGAACGACCAGACACGACAACCACCTCGCTCAAGCACAAGAAGCCTCGCTCGAACGCATAATGCGAAGTTTTAGGTCTGCAACCCAGAAGCACGCTCGAGCGTAAGAGTCCTCGCTCGAGCGAAGAAACACAAAACATAGAGCTCGCTCGCTCGAGCGACAAAAGTCTCGCTCGAGCGAAGAATACAAACCTTCAGGTCCAACCCAGATGCAGACGCATGCTCGAGCGCAAGACTTCTCGCTTGAGCCAAGAGACACAAGACAGAAAGCTCACTGGAGCGCAAGAAAGCTCGCTTGAGCGACGAAGCAAATACCCAGGCCTCGCTCGAGCGAAGAAGCCAAATTCTGGGCAGCAACCATTTGTTCCAACTCACAACCAACCTGTACCAAACTCACCTAACACGTCCCAAAACTCAAATACAAAGGATTTAAAGGACAGAAACAAGATATAGACAACAACAACCATGACAGAACCTAAGTCCGGAACAAAGTAAATGACGGGAAAAACCGGGATCGCTATATAATATATAAGATATAGATAGATATCTACAACTTTCATAAAAAATATTATCTGATTTTTTGGGAAAGAGAGAAGGAAGGCAAGTTTTAATATATTTTTTTTTTTGAAAATCGGTGAGAGAGATTAAAATGGAGAGATTATGAAATATTTTTTGTTATCTTTCCATTTGAATTCCATAAATTAAGGGAATTATTATTTCTAAAATAATTAAATAATAATCAGTCAATTGTTTTTTTTAAGCTATTTTATAAATTAAAAAATCAATAACTTTTGAAAATTAATTAATTTGTCTCATTGAGTGATTTAAAATTTTGATAGATATACATAAAAAAAAAAGATAATTATATTACTAAATTATAATTAAATTTAGATATTGTTATATCCTTTTGATATCCATATCTAAATTCTTATCTTATTTTAGATGCAGTTGTGGATTTCCATTTTTTTTAAAATCTAATTTATCTATGATTTCAATTTTTTTTAATTATTATTATTTAGGTAAGTTATGATGCTAGTTAAATATGTGATAGATATATGAGTTTTATTGATTTAAAGTATGATAGTGGAATATATTTTCAAATCAAATTTGTTTACATAGACTTTATAGATTTTTAACATTTAAAATTTGGTATTGAGAGGCAAAAGAAATATCTTAACTGAATAAAAAAAATCAAATTTATTAATTTTATCTGTTTGTATATCTGAATTTTATTTTATTTTGTTATACTATAATATAATATATAAGATATAGATAGATAGATAACCACAACTTTCAAGAAAATATTATCTGATTTTTAGGAGGAGAGAAAAAGAATGCAATTTTTTCATATTTTTTTATTGGTGAGAGAGATTATGATGGAGTGATTATGAAATATTTTTGTTATCTTCCCATTTGAAATCCATAAATTAGGGGATAATTATTATTTCTGAAATAATTAAATAAATAAATCAGCTTATAGGTTTTTTTTAATCTATTTATAAATTGAAAAATCAATAATTTTAGAATGAGAGTTTGGAACTCTTAAGAGGATTCTCTTTAGAAACTCTATTTTCCTTATATAATACTAGGGATAACATGTGCCTAAAGGCATGACCAACAATATTTTTGGTATCAGATCTGTTACAAAATTCAATTGTAATAAATCAATTCAAAATGATAAATCAATTCTTGCCTGAAAATAACACTTGGTGAAATTATCCATACACAAATAGTGATATAGAGTAAAAAATTCCTATAGCCTTTTAACAATTTGACAAATTAAAATGACAAATAGAAAATTACTCATGCTTACGATACTTCTAAATTAAACATTGCTAGCAAAACTAATTAACAGTGCCTCCTTAATTAATAGCACAACTAAATATCTCATAAATAACCTCTTGTAATACATTCAAGCTCTCTAATAAAACTATATGAACAAAGTTGAGAACCGTCTGAAACTGCTAAGTGAACCTTGAAAGATAAATAACTCAAGCATTGAAACGACAAATTATCTCATACTGTAACGCCTTCAAAATAACCCATAAATCATACATTCAAGACATCCATACACTTAAGAGAATAAAGCATAATTCTATTTATCAGAGTATTCATTACAAAAGTATTATATGTTGACATCAAAAGTAAATGCCCTACGGGCTTACAACTTTCCAAGCCAACACTTGGTTACAAAAAAAGAGAGTACTAACTCAAAACACAAAATAAGCCCTTGGCTTGATTTACATGTAATACACAAAATAATCACAAAAAGGAAGCCTTTAGCTTCTACAACCTCCCAAGCTACATCCTTGGAGACGGCATATCACCTGTACCTGAAAATGATGCCCCATATAGGGTGAGCCAACGCCCAGTAGAGGTATGCTAAACATCATATGAGCAATAACTAAAACATTAGCATTTGATAAATGTTCAAATCATACAAACCAACGTACAACACAATTCAATTCCATGACAGATATGTCCATATGTCATTCCACTTTCCTTTACTTATCAAATTTCAATTCATAACATGGCTCAGAACCTAGCCAACAATTTAATGAGACTACGACTCATATTAAAGCACTTCCTTTTTAAATGAGATAACAACTTATATCAAAACACTTCCATACTTCACAATAGATACACATATTTGATGTATCAATGGAGTACATCCCCCATCTCCTCCCAAATAATATCCGGTTTAGAAGTCCATTCCCTATCTCCTCCCAAACCGTGGAGTACATCTCCTGTCTCCTCCTACACAATACAATGTATATAAACACTTATCATATACAGTGATCAATCAATACACATATTCGATGTATTATTCCAACCGTCATATTCAATGACATATCAACGTAATTAGCTTCAGTTTTCCCTAATCAACATACAGTGTCTACAACAATCAAGACTATCCTCCACCGATAGCCCAAAGCAATTATTTCTAAACAGATAATAAATGCATCAACAGATAAATTATCAATATTTCCAAAGGTGAGTGATTAACTTATCCAACTCCACCATTCATTCTCATAACTCCTCAATTTCATTATTTCCAACTCAATTTCATATTTTCATTAAACATCAATAATCTCGTTTTAAGACCCAAAATATACACGTATGAGTCAAAAGAATAAAACCCCTCTTTATATATTTTGAAACCCTAACCCTCAAAATTACCCAACTTCAACATTACATCAAAATGACTACAAGTTTATGTCAAAGACCATAAATATGAGTAGTTATCCCTACCTCAAGCTTAGAAGGGGAAGAAGGAAGAAAGACCCAAAAGTCGACGGAGGAGAAACCAAGCTTTGCTCCGATCAAAATGAAGCCCTCGACAAGCTCTACACTTTATCTCAAAGAAGCAAGGTGAGTAGAGGTCTTCAAACAAGTAGATCTAAGGATCTTTGAGTGAAAAGTGCCTTTTGACAGAGAGAGAAGGTGTTTCACGGTTTAGAGAGAGGAAAGGGAAGAAAAGGTGAGAGAAAAGGTCAAGTGAGGGCCTTTATATAGTACTAGGTCAAAAATAGATATAAGCCCCAAAGTCAACTCAAAATATCTAGTCAAAATATCTCCAAAAAGTAGGTCCAAACCGTGAGAAAAATCTGGGAAAAAGTCGCAGGTGTCGACCCTTTACAACACAGGTGTCGACACCCAAGAAGAAATCTGGAACACTAAGTGTGACTGCACTGTAGGTGTCAACCCTTCCCTAGGCTGGTGTCGACACCAAAATACAGTGGGTAATTTCAGAACAAGGGTCGACCCTTCCATAGATTGGTGTCGACCCTTACGGCCAACCAAAAGAGAAGGTGTCAACACCACCAAGGCTAGTGTCAACAGTGATGGGTCGTTGAACACACCAAAATATAATCACTAAACTATACCAAATTCAATTAGAATAATGGTAAGTCCAGGTATCGATCCACAGGGACTATTGTGAAATTAAACTAATTTAATTGATAAATTCCTAAATTAATTTTGATAAAAAGATTGAATGATTATAACCTAATTTAATAATAAATAAATTAAACTAAGGAATTAAATTATTAATAATAAATGAAATTGGTTTACTGAATTGGGGGAAAAACTAGGGCAAAGAATCCACCACTAGCCACGTAATTAGGGTTTCCAATTGAAATCAATTATCCTAGGGTTTGAACAGATTAATGCTTTGCAACTACAAGTTCAAAGCATTTAACAAGAAAATCATCACATTCAATGTACGGGCACGAACCATCTCAAGTAGTACGAACCGTTCACTCTAAACTAGGGTAGTGACACGACTCGTCCCTCGTAGTATGATTCGTCTCATACCCTGAATGTGAAAAAATAGAAAACTCATGTATGGATAACATTCAACAATCATAGAAAGTCAAATATTTGAAAAGATAATGAAAATTATATATAAAGAATTTCTAAAACACCATACAATGGTTCAAACCTTTACATAATTGAGAATCAAAAGGAAAACAAAATAGTTACATGGCTAGGGTTTCATCAAAACCCTAGAAAAAGAAGATTAGCCACTCATGGAGGAGTGGAAGGAGATAGAAGGAGAAGAAATCACCATTGGAGACATCTTTGAAGCTTCTTGTTTCTTTCTCTTCCCAAAACCCTAGCCTCTCTCCTTTAGTCAAAACAAATTCAGAACCCTAGAAAAGCCTTTTCCTTTTCTTTTTACTTCTACTCACTTCCAAACAGGTTTAAAACATCAGTTTGACTTTTCCAGAAAAAGTCAACTCTGTCCAAATTTTGTCTTTTTTGCCCATTTTATGCTCCGACGATGTATAACCTGATTGACATTCAACACACATAAAATACACGGTTTGACCAGCAAGTGAAGTTAAGAGATTCTAATTAACGACCTCAATGATGTACATTTCGGCCTTAATCACATCCCCCAACTTACTACTTGCTAGTCCTCAAGCAAGTAAAATAAAATAAAATAAAACAAAATCTATCTATTTCCTCTTTCGTGGAAAGACGGTTACATTTAGCATATGCAACAAGCCTTTAAACCACAAGGTTACCCCAAGTGGACGAGTAAAGTCTCGTGAGGGTTTCCAGAAATGATACCCACAAACATTAACATATTCATATATACTCAACAACAAATGACCACACTACTCCACCTAATAATCAACTTATGTGCCACTATAGTGTGATATTGAGACATCATGAGTCATTAAAGACACAGTGGACAAGCATGAAGGAACCTATTGAGTCAAAACCACAATTCAGTTAATACAAAAGTAAAGTTCCCTATACTTGTGCATGCTAGTAGACAAGTCATGAGTACCCTCGGTGTAAAGTGCAATCTCCATATTAGTTAACTATCCACTATAATAGCCCAGTGTAACTCATAATAACACCCAACATATACAAAAAAAACTAACCTGTTGCAGCCAAGATTCTCAAAAGTTTTTTTTTTTTTTTTTTTTTTTAAATGACTGTGTAATGTCCTGATCCATTAAGCTTTCTAATCAACCCATGTAACAAGTATTGGGCCAATGACTCCCAACCAGACGGTTTTAGGGCATTAGGTGTAAAGACACCCCTACGGGCTTAATAACTCGAGTTGAAAAGGTTACGAATCCGAACAAGTCATTCTTCTTATTTTTCCTTAACTGTGCAATGTTCAAGTCCCTTAAGCTTTCTAATCAACCCATGTAGCAAGTTTTGGGCCAATGACTCCCAAACCAGACGGTTTTAGGGCATTAGGTGTAGAGACACCCCTACGGGCTTAATAACTCGAGTTAAAAAGGCTACGAACCCAAACAAGTCAAGTTTTGTTTGTTTGTTTTGTTTGTTTTGTTTTTGTTTTTTTTTTTTTTTTTTTTTTTTTTTTTAAGAATCTTGGCTCCTCATTTATCTTTTCTGCAACTCTAGCTATTATCAATGATGTACACCAGGGATTATAATAAAAAGATCACCGCTATGATAGTGTGTTCATGTGAATTAAGGCATACTCATGACAAGTGTACTAAAACCACAAAAGCAGACAACTCTCCTCGTGCAAACATCACATGTAAGTATCTACCCAATAAACCCTTTTCATACAAGTTTACTATGCTCTCCAATAGACATATGCAAATATCATCACCCTACTAGCAAAAAGTCACATCAAGTGAAGTAATGCAATCAAGTGAAACAGGTGTAAGCATGAATTATGAGCCAAATAGAAATGCACAAAAGAAAATATAACCCTCATCCCCCAACTTGAATATGACATTGTCCTCAATGGAAAAGTAAAGAGAAATGAGACAATATTACCTTAATTGTAGGTGCACATCTAGGTAGTCAGAGAGTAACATATATACACTTCAAATTTTTTATTTTTTTTTTTCGAAGAGAGAAAAACGTAAATAATTAAATAAATGAAGAAAAATGACCTTAAATTAAATTAGCTAAACTATAAACTAAACTAAACTAAACTAAAATAACTAAACTACAAAAGAGACTAAAGTATAGAATAAAATAACCTCAACTACGAAAAAAAAAAAAAAAATTAAGAGAAGAAATTTAATAAAATAAAATAAAATAAAAACTAAACTACTTAATAATTAAATGAACAATTACAACAGAATAAAAAAAAAAAATAAAAATAACATTACTAACTAAACAAATAAAATTAAAAATAAAAATAATACAATCCAAAAACTAATTAAGCTAACCAGAAGCACTAACGAACAATTTAAACTAGACAAATATAGCAAATTAAAAAAAAAACTAAATTAAGATTAATGTTAGCACCATGATTTGTGAAGTTTTTTTTTTTTTTGCAAAATAGAAAATAGAAAATTAAAAATAAAATAAATAAATAAATAAAATAATTCGATTTTTTTTAATATATGAATAAAATTATAAATAAAATAATTGTATATTTATTTATTTATATTTAAAATTAATTATGTATTTATTTATTTAAATAAATTAAAAATGAAATTTAAAAAATAAAAATAAAATAGTAATAAAAATAAAACTAAAACAAAACAAAACATTTTTATTATTATTATATTTTTTTTTAGAAAGTTGCCCCCGCACAAAGCAGTGGGCAGACTTCCGTTCATTCAAATGTCTCGCACGTGCGGGGCCAGGCCGCACGTGCGGCGATTTCACCTCAGGCGCGTTGCTTTTTTTTTTTTGGAATGAACGCCGTCCCGCACGTGCGGGCCAAGCCGCACATGCGGCTTGATTGATGCACCAACGCCCGCACCTGCTTTTAAAGCAGGGGGCAACTTGTTCAAAGTCATTTTTTTTTTTTTTAATATTTTAAATTTGTATTTGTTTACAATTGAACATATACAACAATAATTTTTTTTTTTAAATTGAACAAGTATAACCTTTTTTTTTTTTAAACACAGAAAATAAATATGAAAGCATATTTTTTTTTTTTTTTTTTTAACTAACTCTCAGCACCTAACAAAAGGTGCCAGAGTTATGGCATAAAGTTGCCACTTCAGAATCCTCCAGGTAATAAACCCAGCGTAGTTTATAGCCTTCGGGCTAGTACAACCCAAATATACTTAACCATTTCTACCTCCAATTGACATCCGAAATAAATATAACAAATAAGAAAATAACGGAATGCCTACTAAAGGTATAATCTTCACGCGAAAACCACGGGTACTACTTTTCTCCCTAACTGTGTTTGTAACTTTCCCTATTCTCCAACAGGGTGACAGACTAGGTTGATTCGATATCCAGAATCGAGGCGCATAAAGCTACCTCAACCTATGGGGCTGCCATACAGAGTTCAAGCCGAGGTAGTTTTGAAGCAATCTCCACACCCCTGGGTATTTAAACCAGACTCTAGTCTCGGAAATCCCAAACCTTTGTGTTCTAGGCTTTGCCATTCGAACTCTAGTTTCCACGGTCTCAGTTGGTCTCCTAGGAACTCACTACAAACACGGTTAGGTGGCTATACCAGACCGTCAGATGCCGTTCGGGCACGGCAAACACCAAAGGAATTACACCTTTAGAGAATTTAAAGTCTCCTAGACCCTAATAAAACATGACGAGAATAAAGAAAAACAGAATAACATAGAAGGAAAGAAAAAAAAAAAAAAATAAGGAATCAATCTATCAAGCATAATAAAATGGGTCCATCAAACCCCTGGGTAAAGGAAAATGATCCTTCCTAGTCGAGGAATTTAGTCTCCTATAATCAATGCACACTCACCACCCAATAGTGGTTCGTGTGGAGACTAACTCTCCTCCCTCATTCTCAACAATGGTGATGCCCGATTTCTTGGGCACCACTTGTGTGGGACTCACCACTTGCTATCTGAGATGGGGCATATGATACTCGCATCCAACAATTTCAAAACCTCCTTAACTGACCCATCAATATCAAAATTTTCAAACCCAAAATGAGCTAGATAAGCCTCTAAAGGGTCCTCTACAAGAATGGAGGGCAAAGCCTCCTTCACAATCTCATCCACAACATCCACTAATAAGCACTCCTCTCTCTCATGAGGTTGTTGGGATGCTTGGAAAATATTAAGTTTCACTTGCATGTTACCAAATGAAACTTCCATAACCCCGGTCCGACAATTAATGCATGCATTGGCCGTAGCCAAGAAAGGTCGACCCAAGATCACCGGGATTTGTTTCTTAGAACTGGCTACCGGTTCCATATCTAACACCAAAAAGTCAACAGGGAAGTAGAACCTATCAACCTTAACTAGCACATCCTCAATCATGCCACGTGGCACTCTGAGGGACCGGTCAGCCAATTGAAGAGTGACAGTAGTGGGCTTCAACTCGCCAAGCCCAAATTCCTCGTACACAGAGTACGGCAACAAATTGACACTAGCCCCTAAGTCTAATAAGGCCCTATAAATGAAATGGTCCTCTGTAATGCATGCAATGGTTGGGGCTCCCGGGTCCTTAAGCTTAGGAGGTGTGTCATTCAACAAGATGGAGCTTACTTGCTCCGTGAGTAGGACCTTTTGGGACACATGTGTCCTAGATTTACGCTTTTGCGTACAAAGGTCCTTCAGAAATTTGGCATATGATGGTACTTGCTTAATCGCCTCCAATAGGGGGAGGTTGATTTTTACCTGTTTAAAGACATCCATCATTGCCTCCATAGATGTCGCCTTCTTATTAAAAGGGGACGGTGTATCAAGGCACTGGGGAAAGGGTGCCTTAGGCACATATGGTGCCTTGGGCTCAAGTGAAGTACTAGGGACTAAGTCATCCCTCTTAAGTGTTGCCCCCTCACCCTTGCTCTCACTGGGTGAACCACCGTGGTCACCCCTCCTAACTCTAGTTGCATCAGACGCAACTGACTGAGGCTCTAACTTCCTACCACTTCTTAAAGCAACCACCGCCTGCACTTGCTCATGTTGCTTTCCATTCCCACCCGAACTCTCTGTCCCGTATTGTCCCTTAGGGTTGGCCACAGTTTGACTTGGTAATTTTCCCTCCTCTCTCCGATTCATGTTGTTAGCTATTTGACCCAATTCGGTCTTTATCTTGGCAATAGAGTGAGTGTGGGAGTGAACTATCGGTGCTAACCCCTTAAGTTCTGAGAGAACTTCCAACACCTGAGTCTCAAAGGCAGAGTTGCCTTGAGGAACAGGCGGGGGTTGTGCTTGCCGGTACGGTTGTGGGGGTCGATAAGGTTGCGGTGGTTGGTAGGATGATTGGTTGGCAAAATTATTGAAATTCTGCCTTGGTGGTGGAGGATTATAAGAAGTGCCTTGTGAAGGGGGTCTCCATGAGAAATTAGGGTGATTTCTCCATCCCAGATTATATGTGTTGGAGTATGGGTCATTACCCGGGTTGGAGAATCCTTGATCCGCATTCACATGCTCTTGGACTAACTCCGGAAATTGTGATGCCGAAGGGCACTCACTCAAGTCATGAGCAGGGCTCGCACATATAACACATGCCTCACGGAATTGAGGCTGATCTTGCTGGGTAGGGGCATGTCCCGTAGCTAATAAATGGTCTATCTTGCGGGATAATGCCTCTACTTGTTGGGCTAACTCTAAGTTTTGCCCGACCTCATAAATGCCCCCTCTTTGCGGGGCTCCAACTACTGGTTGCCGGACTTGCCGGGCTGCAGAGGCATGGTGAAGGGAATTATCACTTAAGTTCTCAAACAATTGCCATGCCTCGGCATCATTTTTAGACATAAATGTCCCACCACAGGACGAATCCACCATTTGGCGGTGTGGCTCAGTTAAGCCATAATAGAATGTTTGAACAAGTTGCCAATCAGGCACTTGGTGGTGGGGACACTGTTGGAGAAGGTCTCTAAGTCTTTCCCACGTCTCATGGAATTGCTCGCCATCCATTTGAGCAAAGTTTGTGATGGCTCGCCTAAGTTGGTTGGTTTTACCTATGGGAAAGTATTTCTCCAAGAACCGTTGCTGTAATTGGTCCCAACTTGTGATTGAATTAGCAGGTAAAGAATTTAGCCAGTGTTTGGCTTTATCCTTTAACGAGAATGGAAACAATCGCAACATTAAGGCCTCATTTGTGAAATTCTGGATCCTCACTGTCGAGCAAATTTCTAGAAATTCATTCAAATGCTTATAAGGGTCATCATGAGTTAGTCCATGGAATGATGGAAGCATTTGTATGGTGCTGGACTTAATCTCATAATGAGCAGCAGTGGTGTTGGGCAATTGGATGCATGATGGTGATGTATATGCAGTGGGTGTAAAATAATCCTTAAGTGTCCGGTTGGGCACATTCGGGGCATTAGGATCTGCCATCTCTAATGGCTCAATGTATGGATATGAATACTCAAGCCTAGGAACACGGGCAAAAGCCCTAAGTCTCCTAAGGGTCCTTTCTAGTTCAAGGTCCAAACTCCATAATTCAGGGCGACAAGAACGACGCCCGTGCATACACTACCCACACACACACAATAAGTTCGACTCTGTGCAATAAGTATGAAAGCAAAATACCAAAGGAAGAAATACTCACAGCGGTTTAACGAAAACGCTTTACTCGTCTTGCAGATGCTTGACGTGTAGACGTTGTCTCTAACCCCCAATTGAGCTTTGACTTTCGTTTAAGCACTTTGGTGCTTTGCTTGTGAGTGTTTGCTTCTGTTTACTCACTTTAGTGCTGCGGTTTTTTTTTTTAAAGCTTGGCTGCACTCCGCTTGCACTTCAATGATAGCTCCAATTTCAAACGCTCTGCACACTTAGCAACACCAAAAGCATAAAATCCTAAACTAAAAATTAAAATAAGAATATAACTTTAAATTAACTAATTTCGCCAGAAGTCCCCGGCAACGGCGCCAAAATTTGATGGGTCGTTGAACACACCAAAATATAATCACTAAACTATACCAAATTCAATTAGAATAATGGTAAGTCCAGGTATCGATCCACAGGGACTATTGTGAAATTAAACTAATTTAATTGATAAATTCCTAAATTAATTTTGATAAAAAGATTGAATGATTATAACCTAATTTAATAATAAATAAATTAAACTAAGGAATTAAATTATTAATAATAAATGAAATTGGTTTACTGAATTGGGGAAAAACTAGGGCAAAGAATCCACCACTAGCCACGTAATTAGGGTTTCCAATTGAAATCAATTATCCTAGGGTTTGAACAGATTAATGCTTTGCAACTACAAGTTCAAAGCATTTAACAAGAAAATCATCACATTCAATGTACGGGCACGAACTATCTCAAGTAGTACGAACCGTTCACTCTAAACTAGGGTAGTGACACGACTCGTCCCTCGTAGTATGATTCGTCTCACACCCTGAATGTGAAAGAATAGAAAACTCATGTATGGATATGTAGACATGCCCACGAACGCCCCGGGAGGATGACTCCCCCCGTTCTGTTCAATTTTACGGGTCTACTACAGTTTGGACTCAAATTGTCACGGTTCTAAATCTGAACCAAAGAGTCCAACTCTGGCAAATCGTTTTTGAGAAAACAGATTTTTGAAAGAAGCGCCAAACATGGACTGCTTTGCCAGATGCAGAGTCGCCACCTAAATATTTTTTATGGGGGAATTTAGGAAACCCTGACTCGGTGCCAAAGGCCACGTGTCCGTCATCACCAAAGTTGTCTTGGCTCGGGAGCTTGGGTACGATCGGGGAAGGTCAGCTATGAGCACCCCCTTTCGCCCGATCCAAAGACCGGCCTCTACTAACCATGATATCCGATTTTGAAAACATTATGTGTTCCTGTTCCGGTTATTAGCCTAGATTTACTATGTTATGCGCACAGCAAACAAGTATAGACCAAATCGCCTAAATTGGAACAAAACATTTAATGTTTGTTTTGAAAATGGTTTGCTACTCGCAAGTAGGCTAAAATGCAGGTTTTGCCACCCTCAAGTGGGCTTAAAACTCTCAGTTTTAATGTATTATTCCAATTTAGGTAATTTGACCTCCATCCACAGGCATTCAAGCAGTTATATCACATAAGCAGCTAGCCTCATGGTAATCATGCTATTATGGCAACATTCACACGCATGCGATATGCCAAAGCATAAAAGCTTACCTAGTACTCCGAGCCAAAACAAAAACTAGTTAGTAATCAAATGTATGATCCTAGCTTATGTTAAAGTGGCTAATACAACACATGCAGAATGCAACTATAATAGGCTCGGCTATCCTAAAGATGGCATGTGAAATGCTGCAACTAACACGTATTCAATTTGGAATTGAAATACAGATGCAGTTAGTATGATGCGCCGAGCCCGGTGCATGTATAACAAATGTATGGATGCACGCATGCATAGCATAAGGTATGCTAATTTAAATATGCCCTAGTCTACCATCATAAGTAGGTAAATAAAAGGGAAGAAAGACGTGGGGTTGGAAGACATGCACACACTCATGCACACTTATTACACAATTGCGCCCTCACTCGGAGGGACCAAAAGAATATACAGGCCAAATAACCAATACTAAACTAATTATTACAAAACTTCTAATTAATTGACAAATTAAATGTAAAAAGAAGGTGGCCGCAGCCCTGCCTCGGGATGCGCGAATGATACATGCTCAATCCCTCTTGCCCGGAAACTCGCTGCCATAGCACTGTTGCCTCTGTTTTTACTGCCCTGTCTCTCCAAAAACTGCCAAAGTCCCAGAATACCTTCCTTGTATACTGCTGCACACCATCGGCTGGAGGAAATGCCCACCGGCCATCTAAAATATCTACCGGCTGTCCATGAGGTTATCGGCCATGTACTGATGGCCGGTCGGCACTCTATACTGCCGGTCGGCAGAAAATTCCTGCAGAAGACAGTTTTGACAGCAACAGCAGACAAGCAGTGCATGACATGGAGTTTTGAGCAAATGTAAGCATGGCTATGCTCCCTATCATGTGTTAGACTCAAGAGAGCATAGCCCTCGACCCTCGGGCCATCAATCACGCATTTCAATGCATGATGGCCCAAAAGCCAAGTTAGCAACTTCGATATCAAATGAAATGCAATCACAAAACACATCAAAGGCCCCAACCTCTATCATGCTCGATCAAGAGGCAAGGGATGCATGCCAAATGCAACCTAAGCATGCGAGCTAAGTATGCAATATGAGTATGCGAACAAGCATGCAAGGCATGACACAATGCAACAACATAACATGCACAACGCATTGTAACACGGCATACGCAATGCAAAATGGGCTTACACCAATACAAGTTGACCTCAGCCACACTCATATCAGTGGCCATAAGATAAAAACAAGACAACTCGAAATGCGTGCACGCGTGCACGCAAACCGAGGACCGACCCTCAGGCACCGAAATGCCACTCTAATGAGACATGGAGAAGACATGGAATATGATATGCAAACATGCAAAAATTAGTAGCAAAATGAGGGGGGAAAACAGCCCCGAAACAAGGCGAAATGACACCCGATGCATGGAATCTCTCCTGAAATGCAAAACTAGGTACATGAAATGGCTTACAGCTATACAAAGCATGCATAATTGGTACATGGAATGAGAAGAAAGAAGAAAGGCAGCCCCAAAATAAGCATTTTTACAGTCCAAAGCATGGCCAAACTGTAAGCACAAGTGGGACTAAATTAGCATACAAAAATGGCTCCGCAAGGGAGGCAATGAAGCAAGTGGTAGATGCAAAGCCCAAACAGAAAAAGACCCTTCTACAACACTGAAGAGGGACCAAAAAATATGACTACTTACAGTTTATGGCAGCCCCCAAGACAGTATACAAACACACTCAAAATGTCATGCAAGATGAGGCTCAAAAGAGGCTATAACACAAAGTATACAAAATATTCATCAAACAGCCAAAGACCCTTAATGAAACATGACAAGGGGGTCGAAATATGGCCACTTTCAGCTCTGATCAAGGTCGAAAAACAGAATCTTAATAAGCTAATAAATCATGCAAAAATGGGGACCAAAGAGGGGTACAATGGCAAGTGATACATGGAGGTCCCCAACAGTGTTGAGCCCTTCTTCAATGTTGAAGAAGGTCTCAAAATAAGCCTATCTACAGTTTATGACATGCTCCAAAACAGATCACACATAGGCTAAAAATATCATGCAAAATAATGGCATTCAAGAGGATAATGAAGCAAGTGCCAAAAAGAAGCTTCAAACTGTGATGAGCCCTTAATGAAACATGGAATATAGCTCAAAAAAATGACATTTTCAGTTTTGGTCGGAGCTCAAAACAGCAAGCAAATGGGGTTAAGAAATGGTACAAAATAGGGCCAAAAGAGAGGGGAAATGAACTTACCCTTGAAGACTACTCCTTGGCTGCCTTTCGAACTGAGAAATGGTACCTCCAAGCCTCTGAGAAGACCCTCCAAGCTGCTGGAATGGAGGTAGTGGGGTGGTGCTAGGTGTTGGTGTAGGAATAGAGCCAAGAACCTTATACTTTGAGGCTAAAATGGAGAGATACAAGGGGGGAGAGTGTATGTCTCCTCTGGAATTTCAGAACCCTAATTATGGAAGAGGAGGGCTTGCTTTATAGAGCCAAGGGAGTAAGACTTCTCTTAGAAGCTTCAAAACAAAGAGCCAAGATCCTCCATACACGTGTATGGAGGATCCAGTCTGTGCCCTCCAGCTGGCACAGCTGTCATCCATTCAATCTGTAGAATACTCCGGAAGGTCGTCGGCTAGCAAAATTTGCCGGTCGGCTACTTTTACTGGCCGGTCGGCTAAATGGATGGCCGATGGGTGGCCGAAGAGGTCAAAAAGTGCCGGTGGATGTCTAGGTTGAAGCCCCGGAAGTTAGCTTTCCAATGGCACAAACCTTGCATTAAAATTCCTCCTGTGGAAAAAGTTATGCCCATTTTGGTGAAGCCGCGCAGATTCGATCCAACCGGGATGATGCCCACCTTCAACTGATCATGTCTCCCCCACCCGGACTTGGCTTTAAGAGATTCTTGAGTGCAAAATGAAGCCCAGGAAGTAAGCTTTCCAACGGTGGTGGCCCCATAGCTAAAATCCAAGTATGCAAATGAATAAGCCCGATTCAGCGAGGGCTGCTCGACCCTCTTCTACCCGGATTCATGCCGAACTTCTTCTCCAACTTGGTTTCCCCCCTCTTCTCCTCTTTCCTTCAACTTCAAACCCCTAAGTAAGGTGTTTTGAAAGATTTTTCAAAGATTTCATCTCTCTTTCATTCATCTCCACTTTGTCCTTGCTCGGTTTATCGAAAAGCGCAACATTTACCAAAATGCGAGCGTCGGAACATCGTGGGAATTTAATTTCAAAAATGTTTTGAAAGAGAGGGTTTTAAGGTCTAAAAATGATCCAAAATAATTTTGGTCCAAAATGGGGTGTGAAGTTGAGATTTCTCTCTCTCCTTGCTGAAGAAATTGAACCTTTCCCCTGCACACCTTTCATCACCGAGCAAACCATCAGTAACGCCCAAGTCTCGAGGGCGGTCAAAAATGGGGTGTCTACAGGATAACATTCAACAATCACAGAAAGTCAAATATTTGAAAAGATAATGAAAATTATATATAAAGAATTTCTAAAACACCATACAATGGTTCAAACCTTTACATAATTGAGAATCAAAAGGAAAACAAAATATTTACATGGCTAGGGTTTCATCAAAACTCTAGAAAAAGAAGATTAGCCACTCATGGAGGAGTGGAAGGAGATAGAATGAGAAGAAATCACCATTGGAGACATCTTTGAAGCTTCTTGTTTCTTTCTCTTCCCAAAACCCTAGCCTCTCTCCTTTAGTCAAAACAAATTCAGAACCCTAGAAAAGCCTTTTCCTTTTCTTTATACTTCTACTCACTTCCAAACAGGTTTAAAACATCAGTTTGACTTTTCCAGAAAAAGTCAACTCTGTCCAAATTTTGTCTTTTTGCCCATTTTATGCTCCGACGATGTATAACCTAATTGACATTCAACACACATAAAATACACGGTT
Organism: Camellia japonica; assembly: GCA_030407325.1. Taxonomy (NCBI): domain Eukaryota; kingdom Viridiplantae; phylum Streptophyta; class Magnoliopsida; order Ericales; family Theaceae; genus Camellia; species Camellia japonica. Next base: position 16,482,378 of record JAPPVO010000014.1, read on the forward strand.
TGAGGCTTCCTTGTGGCACTTGCTTCTTTACCTTTCTTTTATGCCATTTCCTTGCATAGTATTTTAGGCCTATGTATAAACTGTTTTGAGGCATGTTGTAAAATGTAAAGTGGCTTATTTTGAGCCCTTATTCAACATTGTTGAAGGGCTCCTCACTGTTTGAGGCTTCCATTCGCCACTTGCCTTTGTATCCCTCTTTTGGCCCCATTTTTGCATGATTTGTTAGCCTCTTGTGCTTCTATTTTTGGGCTCTGGTCCAAACTATAAATGGCCTTATTTTGACCCCCTATTCATGTTTCATTAAGGGTATTTTACTGTTTGAGGCATCCTTTTTGTACTTTGTGTTATAGCTCTCTTTTTGGCCTTATTTTGCATAGTATTTTGAGCATGCTTGTGCACTGTTTTGGGTTTGATCATAAACTGTAAAAGGCCATATTTTGGGCCCCTCTTCAACATTGTTGAAGGTCCCTCATCTGTTTGGAGCCGGCAGCCATCACCTCCTTCTTTGTCTCTCTTTTGGCCCATTTCTTGCATGAGAGTTTAGCCATACTTGTGTTTGTTTTTGTGGTTTATTGTAAACTATAAAATACCATATTTTCGGCCCCTCTTCAACATTTTAGAAGGTCCCTTTTCTGTTTAAGGTCATCAGCTGCAACTTACTTCATTATCTCGCTTTCGGGGTCATTTTTGCATGCTAGCTTAGCCCCATTTGTGTTCACTGTTTGGCCTTGCTTAAAACTGTAAATATGCTTGTTTTGGGGTTTTCTTGATTCTGTCTTCACACTTCATGTTCAAATAATGCATGAATTGCATAGCCATAGGTCATTCCATGCACCTAATTTCATGTTTCGGGATTCATTTCATGCATCGGGTGTCATTTTGCCATCTTTCGGGGCTGTTTTGCATCACTTATTGCCTCTGAAATTTGCATGCTAGTATGCCATATTCCATGCTTTGCCATGTCTTGTTAGAGTGGCATTTCGTGCCTTAGGGTCGGTCCTCGGTTTGCGTGCACGCGTGCACGTATCTCGAGTCTCTCATTTTCGTCTAATGGCCTCTTACGTGAGTGTGGCTAAGGTCCACTTGTGTTAGCGTAAGTCCATGTCGCATTGTGTATGCTAGGTTGTATGTTGTCGCATTGTGTATGCCATGTTACCTCGTGCATCATGTATGCCACTTCATAGCATGTTGCATGTTAGGTTGTATCTTAGTTGCATTTCATGCATGTCATGCATATTGCATTGTGTTCGGGATAGGATTTAGCACGAGCACGGGAAACGAGGGGTGTTTCGTACTCCGAGTGACGGAACGTGTCTCAATTCCCCAGTCACCGACACTCCGGATTATTCATGATGGAGTTAGGTCTTGTTGTGTTTTCCTGTGCATTCATTTCATATTGAGTTGTGCAATTCGACTCCTCGGCCATCGTGCATCGAGATGCGTGATTGGTGGCACGAGGATCGAGGCATGCATACATTTGTGAAAATACATTGCCATGCCCCTTTCCTGCTCTCTGTTGCAGCAAAACAAGAATCAGCGGCCTTCCGGAGCTTGGCACGCATTCCAAGAATAAGTGCAAATAGAGGCTAACTGGGGCATCGCCATGGATTTCCACCAAGGGCAACCCGGACATGCATCATTCATCATCTGAAGAAGAGTCAAGGCAGTCCCTGGCTTGCATGCCAGTTTATTGTTTTCTTAGTTAATTTCGTTAATTAATTAGGAATTTGTACATATCTTGGACTGTATTATTTATTTGGACTGTACTATTCGGGACTGTATATTATTTATTCGGACCCTCTGTGCGAGGGCATAATTGTAATATGTGTGCGTGAGTGTGATGTATATCTTCCAACCCCACGTCTTTCTTCCCTTTTATTTACCTGCTTATGATGGTTAGATTAGGGCATGTTTCAATTAGCATACAGTATGATAGCATGTTTGCATTCATTCATCTGTTTTGCATGCACCGGGCTCGGCGCATCATACTAACTGCATTTGTATTTCAATTCCAAATTGAATACTTGATAGCTGTTGCATCTCATATGCCATGTTTAAAATAGCCGAGCCTGCTATAGTTGCATTTTTGCATGTGTTGCATTAGGCATTTCTGTATAGTTAGGATCATGCATGATTTCTAATCGGTTTCTGTTTTGGCTTGGAGTACTCGGTGAGTTTTTATGCTTTAGCATCCTTCCATGCGTGTGAGTGACTGCCATGAATAGCATGCTTACCATGAGGCTAATTGCTTATGTGATATAACTGCCTTGAATGCCTGTGGGTGAAGGTTGGGTTATTTGGATCAAACTGCGAGTTTTAAGCCCACTAGATAGTGGCAAAACCATCTTTTCTAAGCCCACCTGAGGGTGGCAAAATCTGTATTTTAAGCCTACCTGCGGGTAGCAAACCATCTTTCAAAAACAAACATGAAATGTTTTGTTCCAATTCAGGCGACCCGGTCTATACTTGTATGCTGTGCGCATCACATAGTAAATCTAGGCTAATAACCGGAATAAGAGCACACAATGTTTTCAAAACTAGATATCATGGTTAGTAGAGGCCGGTCTTTGACCGGGCAAGCGGGGGTGCTCACGAAGTGACCTTCCCCAATCGTACCCAAGTTCCCGAGCCGATGCAACTTTGGTGATGACGGACACGTGGCCTTAGGCAACGAGTCAGGGTTTCCTAAATTTCCCAAAATAAAATATTTAGGTGGCGACTCTGTATCTGGCAAAGCAGTCCATGTTTGGCACTTCTTTCAAAAATCTGTTTTCTCAAAACGATTTGCCGGATTTGGACTCTTTGGTTCAAGATTAAGAACCGTGACACGAATCGAGTCCGAGCTGTAGCGAGGTCCCCCGCGGGCTTGTTACAGTTTCTGGCGACTCCGCTGGGAATTTAGAGAACTTGACTCGAACTCATGATATCTGGTTTTGACTGCACTTGTGTGTTTCTTTGCATTGCATTTGCATTGGTGCGCCTAGGACACTGTGTTTGCCATCTGCTATTCCTGAACGGTTTGCCGGAGGCTTGTCTTGTCAAGGCATGACCATAAGGCTGACCGGTTGTGGGCTCTGCCAGTATGGGAACACAAACCCCGATTTTACCGGGGCACCCTTTTGACCATTCGACCTAGTGCATATTCGGAACCATAGTGACCATTCCAAACTAGGACAGGTTGCTTACCTAATATAAGTTGTTTGAGATCGCTGCGTACGTAGTGAAACCCTAGCTCCTGACAAAATAGGACAGGGAAACCCTACCCAACATAGGGGTGTTTTGGCTCTCACTTATCTGTTATGTGCTTTAGAGTGCGTCTCTACAGGAATGCATGTATCAATTCGCGAGTTTGGACATCAGGCCTGCGGGCACCAGTTCAGTATTTTGGGATTCAGTTTACCTGAGGGTATCAGTTTACCGGCGGAATTTCGGGCAGAATTCTGTAGGGGCACAATCATTCAGCTCTGCTCATATGGGTTATCGTGAAATCAGGCTGAGGTGCTGTCTGTTTTCTCTTTTGCTAAGTAGTCTTGGAACCATAGCTTCAGAAGGGTCTGATATCCCCCGAATACTCTGGACTTGTGTTGTTATGTGATTAGGGGATGAACCACCTGCGGGCAGCGCTCGATTAACTCCAGACGCAGGAATGGCATGCACTGTTCTGAGCAAAATGCAAATACCAGTTTTGCTACATTCTGACTTGGGTATTGAGTCAGTCTTGTTGTTTTGCTTTGAGTCCGTCCTTTTGTTTTGAGTCAGTCTTTTCATGCTGAGTCAGTAGGGTCTGTCTTGTTGTATCGAGTCAGTCCTGTTGTACAAAGGTCGGGTGATTCCGGGGGGGTGTTACCTCGGGCGTCACCATTTTGTTTCGCGTTTGTCTTTTCGTTTTGTCTTGAGTCTGTTTCTGCCGTAGAGCCAGTTACACCATCAGATTCTGAATGAAACAGCAGTGGTTTTTCACGCTTTTGTGCTTGCTTCTGCCTTGTGCCAGTTGTGCCAGAGAGTTTGAACGAAACGACAATACTTTTTGCCTACTTTTCTGTGCCTCGAACTCATTGCATTGACCTAAGTTTTTCAAAACCTTTTGAACACTGCGGTGAAAACGAAGAGGAAGGAATTCCTCGGGTTTTCCAAAAATTTGATCAATTGAGAGAAAGAGAGGCGTGCTAAGCCCTTAATGAACGAAATCATGCTTGTTAGTGTGAGTACTGGAAAGGATCCTGACTTGATCTAGATTGGTTCTACACTGTTGTAGACGTCCCCGAACGCCCCGGGAGGATGAGCCCCGTTCTGTTCTTTTTGGGTTCACTACAGTTCGGACTCGATTTGTTGTCACGGTTCTTAATCTTGAACCAAAGAGTCCAAATCCGGCAAATCGTTTTAAGAAACAGATTTTTGAAAAGAAGTGCCAAACATGGACTGCTTTGCCAGATACAGAGTCGCCACCTAAATATTTTTTAAATGGGAAAATTTAGGAAACCCTGACTCGGTGCCAAAGACGACGTGTCCGTCATCACCAAAGTTGCCTCGGCTCGGGAGCTTGGGTACGATTGGGGAAGGTCAGCTATGAGCACCCCCTCTCGCCCGGTTCGAAGACCGGCCTCTACTAACCGTGATATCTGATTTTGAAAACGTTATGTGTTCTTATTCCAGTTATTTAGCCTAGAATTACTATGTTATGCGCACAGCAAACAAGTATAGACTAGATCGCCTAATTTGGAAATAAACATTGCATATCCGTTCGTTTTGAAAAATGTGTTGGATTTTGCTACTAGCAAGTAGGCTAAAACACGGATTTCAACGAGTTGTTCCAACTCAGGCAATCCAGCCTTCACCCACAGGCATTCAGGCAGTTTATCTCATATAAGCATCTAGCCACATAGTAAGCATGCTATCATGATAGCACTCACACACATGCGGTATGCTAAAGCATGAAAATACTTACATTGTACTCCGTGCCAAAACAATAAACTAGTTAGCAAACATGCATGGTCCTACTTCATGCTAAGTTTGACTAATGCAACACATATAGGATGCAATCTAGATAGGCTCGGCTATCCTAAACATGGCATGTGAAATGCAATCAATTGATGCACGTATTCAATTTGGAATTGAAGTACAAATGCAGTTAGCATGATGTACCGAGCCCGGTGCATGCAAGACAGATGAATGGATGCACGCATGCATAGCATAAAGTATGCTAAAATAAACATGTCCTAATCTACCATCATAAGCAGGTAAATAAAAGGGAGAAATAGGTGGGGATTGGAAGACATGCGCACACACACCCACACTTATTACAGATTTGCCCTCGCTCGGAGGGACCAAAAGAATAATACAAATTAACTAACTACGAGCTAATTAAATATTACAGATTACCTAATTAGTTAACAAACTAACTAAGCTAGGAAAAACAGTAAACCGCCTCGGGAGGAGAGTCTGGTGCAATACATGCTCGGATCCTGCTCGGAAGCGCACTGCCATGCATAGACTGCCTCTGCTTTCCCTGCTCTGCCCCTCTGAAGACTGCCAAAGTCTCTGAATTGATTCCCTGGATACTAGGGAACACCGCCGGCTGAGTAGGATTACCACCGGCAGTTGGGTGTGGTCATCGGCACAAGATGCATCCATCGGCCACCAATGGATGGCCGGTCGGCACTATATGTTGCCGGTCGGCCAAAAATGCCTGCAGAACCTGCAACTTACAGCAGTAGAGGACAGAACTTGCATAGCAATGCAATTCAAACCATGTATGCCCTAACCATACCCCTTATCATGTGTAGAACTCAAAGGGACATGGTCCTTGGTTTTCGAACCACCAATCAAGCATTTCGATGCATGATGGCCCAAAAACCATGTGTGCACATTTCAATTTCAAATGAATGCAATGCACATAATCACATAAAAAGGGCCAACCTCTATCACACTCACTTCAAGAGGCCAAGCATGCACATTGATGCAATGCAATCCTAGCACATTGACTAGTATGCAACCATGGCCATGCAAATAAGCATACAAGCTAACAAGCATACAAGACATGAAACATCAATGTTAACCAACAAGCATGCAAGATGTAATATGGATGTTCAAGCATGCAAACAAGCATGTGACTTCATTCAATCATGCAAATTCCAACATGCAACAACTTACCAATATGCTACAACACACAAGGAGCATATGCAACCAATGAAGGGATGGACTTAAATATGAATTAGGCAGCTCTAATTAGGCCCAAACCAGTGGCCAAAATGCTCAAATATGAGGGCTAAACACACATACACACATGCACATGTTAAGACACAAATCTAAGCATTAAGCAAGTAACTCTTAAGCACACTTGAAAGGAGTATAACATGGACACTAGGCATGCAACATAAGCTCTGAAAATCATGCTATAAGAGGTGCCAAACCAACCCAAACAAGACAAACATTAGCATGCAAATAATCCAAGTACTTGAAGCAAGTCAAAGAGGCTTAAACCATGGCTAAGCCAACCAAGCCCCGTAAGGCCAAGAAGGCTTAAAATAGGTTCAAGGCAGTCCTTGACCGTGCAAAAGGGACCCTTAGATGGCATCTAAGTGGCTCAAATTCAAAAGCATGCACAATGGCCAAAACATGGAGCATACAACACAAGCCTTCAAAGCATTAAAGAGGTGCCTAAGGCAAGCATACAAGCACATCAAAGGGGCTGAAACGATGTTACAAATGGTGCCAAACCACTTACACCGAAGCAAGTAATGCGAGCTACACACTTATACACTTAAGGCCAACAAACCAAAATGCAAAGGGGCCACACAAAGCATGCCAAGATCGACCCAAATAACTATGGACAGACCTTAAACATGGTAAAATAAGCACAAAATCTTCACAAGACCAAGTGTAATGACTCTAAAATAAAAATAAAAATAAGATGGTGGAATATGCATGATGAATATGCATGATGATGTTTTCGGCAGTGGGGTAATGGAATATATACTTTTGAGAGAAAAGTTGAGACAAGAGAGAGAGTGGAGAGTTTTGTTTATGTTGTCTCTCTATCTCACATAGTGGAGAATCCCACTCTCTCACGCTCAAACCCATCTCATAAACCAATATATTTAGATATATACTTTTTATTGCCGAATGTGAGCATGAAGACAGCTCGGTGGATTGAGGGCTTGGTCCATAGGTATTACTCCAGTGCAGTGTCAATGATGAAAAGGGAAGTCAGCAATGCTAAAAGAAAAGAGAGCATAATTAAAGAGAGGATGAGTGCTGGTGTGGGGTCAAACATAGGAGGATAATGCGCTGGCTAATGGCTGTGGCATCTCTGATGGGGCAGCCCAGGATCAAATGACAAAAGAAAGTGTGACAGAGACTTGTCCTGAAGGTGATCATCCTGCTGTGGGCGGATCTCCAAAGTCAGTTATGAGGAATGGTGTTCCAGAAATTGGGAGTGAGGACAGATTGGCAGAAGCTCAGGAAGCACAATTGTCCGTGCTTATGCAAAGGATCACTATTTTGATGTGGTGACCAATATAGTCGGGTTAGTTGCAGCTGTTCTTGGTGATGAGTTCTACTGGTGGGTTGACCCTGTTGGTGTTATTGCTCTTTTTATTGGCCACTCTATATAAATCTGCTCGGCTTCTTCCAGCTGGGTCCTTGCTACAAAGATGTTCTCTAAGACATCACTTCCTTTCTCTACCACGCAGCGATTCACAGTAACCGTTCGAAATCGACGTATTGATGCGGTGGTGGCACCCTCATGTCTTCGTCGATTACCCCTGAATTGTTCTCAAATTCACCGAAGTAACCTCACTCCCGTGCATAGTACTGCTACGCAAGAGAACGTCAAGAACATCGAGAAGAATTTCTATATCGCTCTTGGTTTCAAAGACAAGCCCGACTCTCAAGCTTCAGGATTTTGGTCTTCGGGCACGGTTACGAAAGCAGTATTTGAACCTGTCATGGCCTTTATGGGGCATAAAGGTGATGAAAGTATAGTAGATCAATTTGAGAGCAGTGACCTTGTGCCATCTGAATCACATTTTGTTGTCAATTTGCATGAGACCAGTGATTATGAACCTGATGTTAAAGGACAACGTGTGAGTCCTGGAATCAATGCATCTGACATTGCAGATTCTGTGGTGGAACTGGAGAGTCGGCAAGCTGGAAAGGTTGCATCTTGGCACAACCTTGAAGGGCACTCTATACAGTGGATATGCGTATTATGCATAGATAGAAAGGACAATGTGTGAGTCCTGGAATCAATGCATCTGACATTGCAGATTCTGTGGTGGAACTGGAGAGTCGGCAAGCTGGAAAGGTTGCATCTTGGCACAACCTTGAAGGGCACTCTATACAGTGGATATGCGTATTATGCATAGATAGAAAGGGTTTGATGACTGACATCACAATAGCATTGGCCACTGTAGATTTTGCATTATGTTCTTGTGTGGTGCAGCAGAGAGATTGGTATCAGCAATGGATGAGATCGTGCAGGTGTGTGTTTTATTATTTATTTATATTTAATTGGTGATTTGGTTATGCTGTGAAGGAGTTTAAGAGAGAGGTATTAGTATTTAATAATGGATTTTCTTGGGTAAATGGGTTGCTGGGAAGTTTTTGGTTGCAAAGGTGGATGGAAATTCTTGATCTTAAAAGCATAAACTTTAAATTTTGAGGAATCATATCTAACGGAGGAATTTTGAACTGAAATTTTTACAGTAGATTAATTACATATTGAATTTAATATCTGGATTTTCTCATAATTTTTGGGAGTCAAAATCCATATAAATTGAAGTATTCAAATCTGTCCAGGAAACCAGTCCGAAACAGTAACTTTGGAAGCGTTGTTCTCTTTGGGTATAAATCCAAAAATTATCAAATTAGTGTCATTAGAACCGGTTATGAGTCTAGTTTCATACATTTTTGGCCTTGCGTTGATTGCTCGTGTATACTAAGAGAACCGTTAATTTCTTTAATGTGCGACAGAAAACAGCCTGTTTGGATATAATAAATTGTAGATAATTAATTCGATAAGCAAATCAAGTGAAACCAATTGGGTTTGAAGCTTAGGATATATTAGATCATATCTGGAGGTTATTGGAAATTTTCGAATAGCATGGAGTGGGTTTTGTAATTTTCAAAGTTAGCGAATAGGTTGGGAAGGCTTGTTTGAAATTAGTAGTGACGTGAAGTTTTCATATTGGTTCAGGGCACTAGTTGGACTTTCATACTCTATTCGAGGATTATATTATTTCGGTTCCAGGTGAGTAGTTTCATGCTACATATTTTTATAAATGTTCCCCTACCCTGAACTGTTGGAAAATTAAATTGTTGTTTCATGATTAAAGTGTTTTGATAATTATTATATTATCAAATGAATCAAATTATTTCTGAAACATGTGTGAACTTGGCATACTGTAAACTATTTGTTTGGTCTCATGTTTATAATGATGAACTACCATGTTTTGCGAAACTGATGTGTATTTGAATATTGGGACCATGATGTGTATTTAGTCCAGGGAAATTATTCCACTGTGTGTGGTGACTCTGGCCACTAGGGAACAGATCCGGGTTGGGCCGTGATGACTCTAGTGCTCAACGATTGTAAGGAACATACCTTTAAAAATAACTAGGTGAACTTCAATCGGATCGACTTTGAGAACAGGGCCCAGGCGCCATCCTGAGGATGACTCTTAGTTCGGTATTGGATCCAACGGGGCTTATAGCCTGAGAAATGTCTGGCAGATTATTTATTTTTATTGGTACCCAGAAAATTATTGGTGTTCACGTTATAATCTGTTTTAAGTGGAAAATGTTGTTTAACATGTTCTTGCGAGACATGAGTATTTTTAAGCGGAAAATGTTGTTTATCATGTTCTTGCGAGACATGAGTATTTTTAAGCGGAAAATGTTGTTTATCATGTTCTTGCGAGACATGAGTATTTTTAAGCGGAAAATGTTGTTTATCATGTTCTTGCGAGACATGAGTATTTTTAAGCGAAAAACGTTGTTTATCATATTCTTGCGAGATATGAGTATTTTAAGTGTTGAACTGTGGAACCTTCTTTTTGAAACAGATTGTATTTACCAAACTGTATGCCAAACTAGTTTCTGTGATAGATACATTATTTTGGAATTGAACCCTGTTTTCAGAACTGTATTTACTATCCATGTTGCTACTCACTGAGCTATCAGCTGACTTAATTTTATCACTTCCAGGTGTTAGAAGGACTTAGAGTGGACTCATGGCATAGCGGGGACTCGATTGCATGGACCTCTAGGACATACATTTATTTGTTTTAGGTTGCTTATCGAGTTTTGTGCATACATTGTGGTATGTCACTGGTTGAGTGTTGATTTATTTATTCCTGGGTTATCATCACAATTATTCTTTATGGTTTGGGTTCATGTTTAGGCTTACGTGTGCCTTGGGCTAAGTCCCTGTGGGCCACGGCCGGTCATGCCGGATTTGGGGTGTGACACCAAGCCTAAAACATGCTAGAATAAGGGCTTGCAACCTAAGACATGTTAAGGCATCAAAGTGGCATTACATGGCATGTATGTTAAGCATGCATGGTGTACCAAAACCAACACACAATAATGTTATATCATGGCAATATAAGCATGAAATACAGGCCTAAGAGTCTCGGAGCTCACCAAAAATGGCACAAAATGGGGCCTCTCAAGGCCTAAGAGTGGTTAAACACCTCCAAACCACAAAACACTCTAAACAAACAATTTAGAGGGCCCAAAAATAGAACTTTTTTGTATTAGACACTAAGCACAAAAACAGTTCTAAGATAGGCTAACAAGCTATGCAAAAATGGGGATAAAAGGGACTAGTGTCTCACCCTTGTAGACCTCTTCACAAAAGATGATCTTGTTGCCTCCTTGAGCTTCAATCCAGCCAAGAACAGCAAGAACAAGCCTCAGGTCCCTCAAGAACCAAGAGAAGGTGAAAGACTATGTGTTTGTGTGCAATAGTAAGGACAACTACACCTAGAACACACACAAGAGAGATATAGAGATAGGTTATGTATGGAACTCAAACCCTAGAACCAGAGCTTCTCCCACACTTTTCTCACCAAAATTTTCCAACCTTAAAGCCAAGAGAAGAGCCCTCCTCTTATAGGCAAACAATCTTGTAAAGCTTGTTCAATAAGCTTACAAGAGGAGCATCCCTCCATACACGTGTATGGAGGGGAACAAAATGCCACACAGCTGCCCTAAAATATCTGCAAAAGCAGATGAACAGTAGTCGGCTGCTCAAAATTGCCATTTTGACAAAATTGATGGCCGGTTGGCCAAAAAGAGTGCCGGTCGGCCAAATATATGGCCGATGGGCACAAACAGCAGCCGGTGGCCTCAAGCCACGGCCGGTGATGTGTGGGGAGACCTCACAAGGCATCCCCTGCCCTTCCAAGACAAAACACAAGTGTTTGGTGCGAAACCAGACACAAAACGGTCGAGTTCGGAGATCCTGAGGCAAGGCACGTAGCCGAGACCTCCGGGAACTCCAAACAAACACAAACATGGATAATCACCGGGTGTTCAAACGGTGACGTCCAAGTCTTGAGGACGGTCAAAAATGGGGTGTCTACAGTTGCCCCTCTTTGACAGAACTCGAAAGTCATAACAATGACGGGAGTGAATGTCAAAGCCCAGAGACGACCCATTTTTGACAAGGCCGAAGACTTGGACAAACATGCAAGACAAACAAGGTATGCGCCCGAAGGCAGGGGCAAAATGCAAGACAATGCACGAAGCCGAGCATAACTTATGATCATGCAAAGAAAAGCTGTAACGAAGCACACATGCAACAGTTTTAAGCTAGCATACACCAAACTACACTACAATGCAGAAAGGATGTAAGAGAATTATGCAATTCTCGATACGTCTCACGCGGAGGATACATTACCTGTCCGGTTCGTCTGGTTCCACCAGCGGTAAATGAACCGTACATACAATATCGTGCCTGTAAAGAAAACAAACTTAACAAGTATGATATTATTAGCAACATGCATGACAATGCACGGATGAATGCAAAATGATATGCAATATATACAAAACAATGTATAAATAATGCAAATGAAAATGCAATGCAATTGAAACAATGCAAACTATATGCAAAGCAATTGAATCATGATCCAATCATGAGCGATTCAAAACCACACAAATGTCAAATAGATTGATGGAGGTAACAAGTCCGTCTACCATAGAACGGTCTACTGAACTATGAGTAATATAGATGGACACAAGAACTATTGGGGGGATGACATAAGTGGGGTAACGACCCGCTGGGAAAGAATGAATGATCCTAATGCCGGATGCAAAATTACACTACAATGTAATATATACGATGGATATGGCATGCAGCCAAACCAAATTTTGCCTAGGAAAGGCATGTACGCAAACAAGCCGCGGCTAACATAGAACGGTCCACTGAACTATATTTCGACACGAGAAGTATGGGCACATACCAGACCAAGCTCAACATGGAAAGGCGCAAGCCATAGATGGCAGATGATGTAATGAATGCATGCAAACTACAATGCAATATTTACAAATATGCAATGGGATGGATACAATGGATATGGCACGCGGGCCAAACCAAATCTTGTCAAGGAAAGGCATGTACACAAACAAGCCACGGCTAACATAGAACGGTCTACTGAACTATGTTTCGACGTGAAAAATATGGACACATACCAGACCAAGCTCAACATGGAAAGGCGCAAGCCATAGATGGAAGGTGATGCAATGAATGCATGCAAACTACAATGCAATATTTACAAATATGCAATGGAATGGATATTTACATATGCATGACAATGCAGTATGATCGATATGTTGGGAAAATGCAATGGATGCATGCAAGCTACAATGGAAATGCATGACAATGCACTACTTACCATGTATGCATGACAATGCACTACTTATAATGGATGCATGACAATGCACTATGATGCAACGGCTATGATTGCAGCTTTCCCTATCTTACCAACAGGGCGACATACTAGTTTGGTTCAGTATCCAGAACTGAGGCGCAGACATGCTACCTCAACCTATGGGGCTTCCATACAGATTTCAAGCCGAGGATACACCCCTGGGTATTTAAACCAGACTTTAGTCTCGGAACTCCCGAACCTTTACGTTCTAGGCATAAGCCGTTCGAACTCTAGTTTTCACCGTCCCAGTTGGTCTTCTAGGAACTCACCGCAAAAACAGGCAGGTGGCTTTACCAGACCACCGAAAGTCGTTCGGGCACGACAAACACCAAAGGAATTGCACCTTTAGAGGATTTAAGGTCTCCTAGACCGTAATACAAAAAAGATGTATGCATGACAATGCGTGTTGTATGGAATGCGTGACAACGCAAGTTTACTTGAAATGCATGACAATGCATGAAAATTTGACGCGTGGCGACGCGCGGCTTTAGATGCATGACAATGTAAATGAACCGAGAATGCATGAAAATGTATGATCTCGAGATGCGAGACAACGCGCGGCTTTTGAGATGCCTGATAATACGATCGAGTGGGCTTACGGTCTCGCCAGACCGCACTTGTTTTTGGTCCTTACCGGACCGTGGCGTGTTTTCGGTCCCGCCGGACCCATTTTGGGGCAATGCATGAATTGAGATGCGGTGCACAAAACAGTGCGATGCGCAAGATCGCGCGATGGAATGCATGCCAAATGCAATGAGATGCGCAAAACAGCGCGGTGCGTTCAGACAACGCGAATGAAGGTTTTGCACCTCCCAAGGATTTAAGGTCTCCTAGACCGTGATGCGGGAAAAGTGCATGACGATGCAAAATGTGCGCGTTACAACGCGTGCAGTCATGCAAAACGATGCAAGGGATGATGTGTACTGCGACGTATGCGGACATGCGTAACAATAAAGGTTTTGCACCCTCGAAGGATTTAAGGTCTCCTAGACCGTGCGTGTTTAAGGTCTCGCCAGACCGTAGCGAACAAACCAATGCGATTGAAATGCATGCACAAGACAGTGCGATGGAAATGCGATGCACAAGGGGCAACTTTTGAATCTTGTAAAAGGCAAAAGGATACAAAAGGATACAACATTGCATGAATTCGAGTGCCACGCACAGAGACACACGGTCCGAGGTCAAACGGAGGTCGGTTGAGCGTCGGAGATGCACTTTTCTTGCACTTTCTTGGCTATGAAGACCAAAAACTACACATATGGCCTGAACAGGCTGTAGGAAGATCACCGGCCGGACTAGGAAGCCACCGGCTGTCCACCGGCTGCAAAAAAGGTTCCATCGGCACAATATTCTGCCGACCGGCAAAATATATTGCCGACCGGCCAAAAGTGCCTGAATCGGGGGCAGACTTGACATTTCACCTCGGGTCTTTTAAAATAGGGTTCCAAACCCTATTTCTTCTTCACTTCCTCTTGGCCGAAATCTCATACTCTCTCTCTCTAGAGTGTTTTCCCCTCCTCGTTTCCTCGTTTTCTTCGCGTTCTACGCCCGTTTCGTCGTCGGATTCGCGATTCCCTTCGCGTTTCGGACGTTTTCAACCGATTAAATCTTCGTTTCGGTACGTCCTTTGCTATTTCTGCCTTTTGGGGCTTGTTCCCCTCGAGTTCCTCTCGAGTTTCGTGCCTTTTCCCTACTCCGACTTTCCCGGCCATTTTCCACCCTCTCGGGGTTGACTTTTCGGTTGACCCTTCGTATTCTTCCTATTTTTCCTCCTCTCCTGCCATCCTCACATCCTCTTTGAGATGGCGGATGATCTTCCAGAGGTGGGGCTTCTCCAGATCACGAGATGGATCCCGGGGCCGAGCTCCTTCCTTTGAGCGAGCGCCCGTTCGACCCGCGACCTACCGGCCGGCGATTCATGTCTTGCCTCCCGATGGACTTCGCCAGTTTCGGACCTTTGATAGGGCGACGCCTCCCGAGCTTCTACTACGTGAGCCTGCCTCTCACCTATCCTTCGGCGCTTCCGAGGTAACATTTTTTTCTCTGTTTTACTTTTTGCAATGTAGAACTTTTAACTGTCAACTGCCCTAGCTGATTACATTCTTTAATTGCTTTAGCCCAGATGCTCTGATACACTGCGTATTGTAGTTGATCGCAAACACTCTTGCAACTGATATCTGTTTAAGATTAACACATGCACACACACTGCACTAGCCTTGGACTACTCAAACACACGGCACACACAGTACCTTACTGCAAACTCACTAACACCCGGTACCTGTTTGAATCTGAAAAAACTTGCACGCATGCTAAATTTGCACTGAACCACTCAAACACGCTGACGCATCACACGTTGTAGTTCACTGTAAACACACCGGCACCCGGTATCTGCTTGAACTTGAAAACACGCACACATGCTGTATTTATCTCAATTCTTCATGCCCTACAGAACTGGTATATTTAGCATTGCTTCGCAACTGTGTTCTTGAAAACAGGGGGATTCCCATACCGTCCGCGGGTATGGGAACATCGCCGCTCGAGACTGGTATGCAGAGCTACCCGAGGCGGTTCGCCACATTGTGGACCAGGCCGGCTTTGGCGCATTTTGCAGGGGGCTATCCCGGCTCACTACGTGCAGGCCTCTCCTCGCTGCTCTAGCGGAGAGGTGGTGGGACACCACCGACTCGTTCCATCTTTCTGCTACGGGAGACATGACGATGACTCCCTATGATTTCTCGATGCTTACAGGCATCGGGGTAGGGGGTGATCCGATCCCCTTTGACATTGATATGGACGAGTGGACCGCTGCTCAGGTCTATCTGCTTGGCGCGGCGCCGCCTCTGTCCGCCCAGGCTTCGTCCGATATCCCTGGTTTGAGGTGCAGTTCAGGGTCCAGCCCGCGTTAGGGGGAGGCTCCGATGACTGAGGAGGCTGTGGAGCAGTATGCGCGCGGCTTTCTGATGTTTCTGCTGGGGACTACCCTTTTCGCCGACCGGGCGAACACTGTGCCCCTCTGCCTGCTCAGCGCACTGGTGGATGTTAGGCAGATCTTGCATTATGACTGGGGCGGCGCAGGCTTGGCCACTTTATATGGTTACATGAGCTCAGTCTCCCGTGGCAGCGGGCAGTTGCTCGGAGGTTACTGGCGAGCTTGGGAGGTACGTCTTCTTCTCTGCTTTACATTTCTACTCTACATTTTCTGTACTCTGTACTGTACTCTGTAGTTTGCTTCGCACTGACTGTATACTGTACACACGGCACACACACACTCTGCTCTACACTGACTGTACACTGCTCACACTGTACACTCTGCACAATACACTGCACAATACACGGCTCTGTTATTTCTGCTTTATTCTGCATTCTGCTTTATCTGATAAGCATACTGCAGCTGTGGGTCTATGCCTACTTTCCCAGATTGGAGCCAGTGCCCGACACGGAGACTCCTCTGGTCGTCCCTTTCTCGCGCCGCTTCGACGGGAGGTGCATGCGGAGGCCCCGAGAGACATTTAGCTTCTTCCGCCGCTACTTCGACACTATCACCCCTGCCGAGGTATGTTTTACTTGCAGTTCATTTAAGCTTCGTCTTTCCACTGTATGTTTCAATAACAGTAAATAACAAACTGTATTTCAATTCCAGATCACCTGGCAGCCGTGGGCTCCACTGCCAGCGACGATCGAGATCAGTTTGCCGGTGCTGAGGAGACCTCACATTTCCGGATTCTGCTGGAGGGCCCGGTCTGTCGGGCTTGGTACCTGGGCGAGCGTTTCCTACGCCAGACCCTAGGTTTACCCGAGCAGATAGTCCCGGTGTACCCTCATGAGCATATGAGGGATACCGAGAGATTCACCGCCGAGCAGATGGCGGACTACACCATTGGCTGGGAGGCGAGCGATTACAGGGGCGAGGGCGGTTACTCGGAGTACGTCCGGACCTACATTATGTGACCTCTGGGCGGCGGCCGCCGAGCTGAGAGAGAGAGGCCAGCGGCGCCAGTGACTGGAGCGGGAGCAGAGGCTGGAGGGGGAGCGTCGAGGAGAGCTCGAGTCCGTGGCAGGGGCGGAGTTCAGAGAGGACGGGGGACAGGCTGGCCTGCTCTGCCCACTTCACTGTCATGCAGAGGGCAGGGTGGGGCGACCTACCAGATCCCCTTTGCTCCTGCCCGGCTGATCACGAGTTGGTTGATGTGCCTGACTTGCCTCCGGTATGTATTACTTCATTCTTCTTCATTTTCATTGCATTGCCATTTCATTTCAATTTGTTTGATATTCCGCAGAATATTGATGCATCTGATACTTTTGCAGGCGTCCTCCGAGTACACCCGGCAGTCATTGGGGCTGAATGCCTCCATGATGGAGATGCTACAGCGGACCTTCGACCTCCTGGCCCTTTACAGTATTCCGGTATGTTCTTCCTGACCACAGTCTCAAACCATACACAAACTGCTTTACATAATCTGATGCGCTACACAAAACCTGATAAACTGCTCACGGCGTTCACACTGTACTCATACACTGCATTCCGTACCGATAAACTGCTCACAGCACTCACACACTGTACTTACACACTGCATTATGCACTGATAAACTGCTCACGGCACTCACATACTGTACTTACACACTGCATTCTGCACTGATTTACTGTTCACGGCATCCATACACTGTACTCATACACTGCATTCCGTACCGATAAACTGCTCACGGAGTACTGATGCATTTGCCTTTCATGCTGTTTCAGCCTCCCTTTCAGATTCCTCCAGTGGGTGGCGCTCCAGCTGGGCCTTCTGTTTCCACCTGGGATGGCAGAGCATATCCCCGCACCAGGGGGAGGCGCACTCATGTCGGGAGTAGCTCGCGGGCTCCAGTCCCAGACGATGAGTCGGAGGCAGAGGCGGAGGCGGAGTCATCTGAGGAGGAGACCGGGGACAGCTCGGGTTCGGGCTCAGACGGTGATGCTCCTGGTGATGCTCCTGGACTTCTGCCCAGGAAGAGGGCGAGGACGGATCCCTAGGCGTGAGACCACTGATGCTGCTTCAGATTTTGGCTGCTTTTTCTTTTCCTTCTCTTGTACCTTTTCTCTTTTTGGTAGTTAGATTACCTTGTACTGCCGCAGGCAGATTTTCGTTTTCCTCAAACTTTGTACTTGAAAAAGATTATATGAAATGAAACAAACTTTTTGTCTAAAAGTTGTTATATTTGTGTATCTCATGCATTGCATCGCATTACATCATATCATATTACATCTCAATGTAAATGAAATTGGTCTGTTGTCTGAAAATTGAGCACTTGTAAATTGAGCACTTGTACTGTAATAATCAGATGACCATCCGGCAAATAGCAAAACAACCCAAGCAAACCACTGCTTAACCTGAACACGCAGCCCATACTCCAACTGGGGACTAATTTGCATACAGCCCAACACAGTACTTGGTTCATCTCCACACAGCAAACCCTGAACAAACAGCCCAATCTGACAAGACGGACTACGAAAGCTGAAACGGTTGCAGTTGAAACACACTCGGATGCCCCAAATTTTCTCTTTTCTTCTTTTGCTTTGCATAAATGTAGAGAATGGCACAGCACTCTGAGCATAAACGATTTTAACTTTTGAAAGAGGTTCTGCAACCGGGGTATCGAGCCTAAAACTGAACACAGCGGGAAAGACTCAAACAAAAGGTGAGCGACCTGGACACAACGAGGCACGCTCGGAAAAGACTCAAGACAAGAAAGTTGCGACAAAACAAAACAAAAGACACGACTCACGGACGTGTTCACAAGAATGAGAGACCTCAGATTACGAGGAGCCAGTTTCCCCCGGTTTTGTTCCCACCCTTTCTAATTTGTGATTCTCACATCGCTCGGCCCTCAGGCTCAGTTTTTCTCTCAAAACCCGCTTGCTCACTTCTCTCTCCACTTACACCTCTCTATTCTTTATTCTCTCTTTTTTATCCCTCCCCAGGGTGATTGATGGATGAATAGGAAGTTGCGGGTTCGTGCCCAACACCGTTAGCTCACGGCTATTTCTCCTCGGTGGATAGAGTGCCCTTCTGGCAAGTATGTGGACGGCGGGGAAAGACAGAATACCTGACTCGGCTGTGCCCCTAGTTCATCACTTTGACCATTTTTTTTGTTTTCTTTTTTCTAAAACAGTTTTGACCAAAAATGAGAGCCGGATTAACATACTTGTTCATTTTTGATTTGAAAATCATGCAAGTCAGGCTGTGAGCACTGAAAATTTTCCTTTTGGGTTCCAAGAAATGGTCCGTTTTTGGAAAATGAAATAGTTTTCGAGAAAATAGTCAACTTTAGTAAAAATTTTCAAAAACTATTTTTGCAAACAGTCAATGCTCGACGAGCACGGAACTTACCCTCGAGATGCGCAACCTCGGATCGGAGGCAATGGAAAATTGCCCCTTGCTTAAAGGGGGGCATGGCAACGGAAAGTTGCCCCTGGTTTGGATGGTAACTTGCGGCAACGGAAAGTTGCCCCTTGTCTGGATGGTGCCGCAGCATGCTGTAAACTGCTTTTATCAATGACGACTGAACTCCGAAGACGACGGTCTGAACCAATATATGGACACAGTCACTGTAAGAGCAATGGTGGCTGGACTTCAGGATGAAGTTGCCTACGTATCCCAAACATGGGAATCAAGCCTACGTAGTTCACGGTTGTTACAACCGGATTGTCGGATGCAGAGGAAGCAAGGACCATTACATGGACTGAGGCGCTATGAAAGCGTCGGGGGCTGGACTTCACGATGAAGTTGCCTACGTATCCCAAACATGGGAATCAAGCCTTACGTAGTTCCGGTTAAGGTACACTCGGGTATTTTAACCTTCACTTTTTCAGGCTCTAACTTTTGCCAAGGCGCCCAGTGCGGGTTTTCGACCTTGCGAGCTTCTTTTTCTTCTTTCTCTTTTTTCATTTCTTTTTCATTTCTTTTCTTCCTTCTTTTTCTTTTCTTTTTTTCTTTTCTTTTTTTTTTCTTCTTTTTTTTTTTTTTTTTTTTTTTTTTTTTTTTTTTTTTTTTTTCTTTTTTTTTTTTTTTTGCCTTGCTCTAACTTTTGCCTGGGTCGCCCTTTCGGGTTTTCGGCCCAGCGAGCCTCTCAAAGGGTAAAAGTGTAACAAGTCCATGCCAAATGGTTTTGAAATTGAAGCCCTCTGTACCAGGAGAATGGCTGTTGTACTAATTTGCAGAAGAATCCATCACGGTTGCTTCACGAGCTTCTTCCGGTGAGATCTGATCTTCTTGATCTGAATTTGGTACCTCTTGCTCGAGGGTTGCTTCAAATCGGGCCTCACAGGCCTTTCATGGCAATTGGCTGTTGAACGTTTTGAACGGCTTCCAGGTTCGAAACAGATAGGTTGAATTTCGAGGCTGAGAGCGATCCTAGGCTGCACAATCTCAAGAGCAATTCCACACAAGTCTTCACAGGACCGCGCAAAACATTTTGTTTTTGAAAGTTTTTAAGAAAGCGACCAATCGCTCGCGCTGAAGATAGTGTGAAACCAGTCTGGATCAAGCCAGGGTCCTTCTCAGTACTCACGCTGACAAGCATGATTTCATTCATGAAAGGCTTAGCATGCCTATCCTTTTCTCAAAATGATCAAAATTTTGCAAAACCCGAGGAATTCCTTCCTCTTCGTTTTTGTCACCGTAGTGTTCAAAAAGGGTTTTTTGAAAAGCTTAGGTCATTATAACGATGTTCAAGGCACAAGAGAGTAGGTAGAATGTACTGCCGTTCCATTCGCCTCCTCTAGCACAACTAACTCACACTGAAAGCAAGCATGAAAATGAGATAGCCACAGCTGTTTCATTCAGATTTGTTGGTATAACTGGCCCCTCGGCAGAGACAGACTCAAAAACCAAAAACGGGTAATTACAAGACAAAACGGTGTTCGAGGCAACAACCCCGGAATCACCTGGCATCCTATACAAAAAGGGGGGGGTTGACTTGCTACAACAAGACAGACCCATAAGCGAAAGGACTGACTCAAGACAATGAGACAGACTCAAAACGAAAGACTGACTCGATACCCAAGCCAGAACTTACAAAGCTAGTGTTCACAAAATGTTCACAAATGCGTGCCAGACGCCACATCCAAAATATACCAAACGCCGCCCGCAGGTGGTTCACTTTCTGATTACATACTCGCAGTATCCGTATCCTCAAAATCCAATAACTGGGTGGTAACGGACTTGGCTGAGGTGGGCGGGAGGATAACCTCGTTGTCAATCAAATCCTGCACCTCATGACGGAGGCGGAAGCAATTGTCGGTAGGATGGCCTGTCTGCTGGTGGTACGCACAGTACTGAGCAGGATCATGTGTAGCAGGGAGATTCTTCGGGAGGGGCCGAGGCTCCAAGGGCTTGAGATGCCCTCTCTCGGCGAGGATTTGAAGTGCCTTGGACAATGGCATGTAAAGAGCATGAAAGACCCTGCGCCCTCGGGGCAGGTACTTCGAAGTCTGAGCATTCTTGCTAGACGCACTAGCGAACGGGTCGGCAGGTGCCGCCTTAGATTTCTGATCCTTCCCGGGTACAGGGTTGGGAACGAGAGGAGCTGTTCTGGCATGACGGGCCTATCCCGGCTTTCTGACTGACTTGAACTACCCTCAGGTGGAGTGGGGAAAGCATCCTCCACACTTTTGTCACAACTGCAGATATCTGTTGCTTGTTCATCCCCCCGCTGCTTTCAAAGCCTCGACTGCCCACAGCAGTTGTTCGATAGGGTCGGCATCTGCCTTCACTTTATCTTTACCTCTGGCCTCAGCCTGATCAAGGGTTTGGGTTGACGTTGACATGTCATTGTTATAGTTGGAGGCCATCTCCGGTTGGCTGAGTTCAATCACGATCCGCCTAACAGTGGGGGCTCCTGGGGTACAAAACTCCCGGCATATGGTGCGGCTGGTGGCGAAGCTGACATTCCGTAGGCGAGATCTGCCACGGATCTCTGGAGATCACCTATCATCCCCATCAGTTCAAATGTAGTAGGCTCGCGAGCCTGATATAGCTGGGGGTCCAGACCGGGTGCGCAGCAGGCGATCTGGGTGGATGCGGCATATCAATATTGGTCTCACTTTGTGGAGTGATTCCTTGATCCAACGCGGCTGTCATAACCACGATCTCTTCTGAATTCTGCGTCATCATGAGTCTGCCTCGGATGCAAGGGGAACACTGACTATGGAAATCTCTGGAACTTCTGAACTGAAAGGAAAAACAAGCAGCATTTCAGCCCAAACGGATCAAACACAGGTGCAGCCGAACAACTGTACTCTACTACTGATCACTGTTCCCCAGAAATCACTGTCTCACAAAACTGAATCGGATACCCGCAGATATAACAGGTTCTCACAAATACTGATACTGATGCCCTCAGGCCTGATACTCAAACTTGCAAACTGATATGTGCGTTCCTGTAGAGATACACTCCTAAAAGCACATAGCAAGTAAATGAGAGCCAATACACCCCTATGTTGGGGTAGGGTTTCCCTGTCCTATTTTGTCAGGAGCTAGGGTTTCACTATGCACGCAGCGGTTTCAATCAACCTAACATCGGGTAAGCAACCTGTCCTAGTTTGGCATGGTCACTACGGATTCCGAATATGCACTAGGTCGAATGGTCGAAAAGGGTGCCCCGGTAAAACCGGGGTTTGTGTTCCCAAATTGGCAGAGCCCGCAACCGGTCAGCCTTATGGCATGCTTTGACAAAGTCAAGCCTCCGGCAAACCGCTCAGGAATAGCAGATGGCCAACACGGTGTCCTAGGCGCACCAATGCACATGCAATGCAAAGACACATAAGTGAAATCAAAACAGGATATCACGAGTTCGAGTCAAGCTCTCTAAACTCCCCCAGAGTCGCCAGAAACTGTAGACGTCCCCGAAGCCCGGGAGATAAGTCCCGTTCTGTTCTGGTTCACTACAGTTCGGACTCGATTTGTGTCACGGTTCTTAATCTTGAACCAAAGAGTCCAAATCCGGCAAATCGTTTTGAGAAACAGATTTTTGAAAAGAAGTGCCAAACATGGACTGCTTTGCCAGATACAGAGTCGCCACCTAAATATTTTTTAATGGGGAAATTTAGGAAACCCTGACTCGGTGCCAAAGGCCACGTGTCCGTCATCACCAAAGTTGCCTCGGCTCGGGAGCTTGGGTACGATTGGGGAAGGTCAGCTATGAGCACCCCCTCTCGCCCGGTCCGAAGACCGGCCTCTACTAACCGTGATATCCGATTTTGAAAACGTTATGTGTTCTTATTCCAGTTATTAGCCTAGAATTACTATGTTATGCGCACAGCAAACAAGTATAGACTAGATCGCCTAATTTGGAAATAAACATTGCATATCCGTTCGTTTTGAAAAATGTTTGGGATTTTGCTACTCGCAAGTAGGCTAAAACACGGATTTCAACGAGTTTTTCCAACTCAGGCAATCCAACCTTCACCCACAGGCATTCAAACAGTTTATCTCATATAAGCATCTAGCCACATGGTAAGCATGCTGTCATGATAGCATTCACACACATGCGGTATGCTAAAGCATGAAAATACTTACATCGTACTCCGTGCCAAAACAATAAACTAGTTAGCAAACATGCATGGTCCTAGTTCATGTTAATTTGACTAATGCAACACATACAGGATGCAATTAGATAGGCTCGGCTAACCTAAACATGGCATGTGAAATGCAATCAATTGATGCACGTATTCAATTTGGAATTGAAGTACAAATGCAGTTAGCATGATGCGCCGAGCCCGGTGCATGCAAGACAAATGTATGGATGCACGCATGCATAGCATAAGGTATGCTAAAATAAACATGTCCTAATCTACCATCATAAGCAGGTAAATAAAAGGGAAGAAAGAAGTGGGGATTGGAAGACATGCACACACACGCACCCACACTTATTACAGATTTGCCCTCGCTCGGAGGGACCAAAAGAATAATACAAATTAACTAACTACGAGCTAATTAAATATTACAGATTACCTAATTAGTTAACAAACTAACTAAGCTAGGAAAAACAGTAAACCGCCTCGGGAGGAGAGTCTGGTGCAATGCATGCTCGGATCCTTCTCGGAAGCGCACTGCCATGCATAGACTGCCTCTGTTTTCCCTGCTCTGCCCCTCTGAAGACTGCCAAAGTCTCTGAATTGATTCCCTGGATACTGGGGAACACCGCCGGCTGAGTAGAATTACCACCGGCAGTTGGGTGTGGTCATCGGCACAAGATGCATCCATCGGCACCAATGGATGGCCGGTCGGCACTATATGTTGCCGGTCGGCCAAAAATGCCTGCAGAACCTGCAACTTACAGCAGCAGAGGACAGAACTTGCATGGCAATGCAATTCAAACCATGTATGCCCTAACCATACCCCTTATCATGTGTAGAACTCAAAGGGACATGGTCCTTGGTTTTCGAACCACCAATCAAGCATTTCGATGCATGATGGCCCAAAAACCAAGTGTGCACATTTCAATTTCAAATGAATGCAATGCACATAATCACATAAAAAGGGCCAACCTCTATCACACTCACTTCAAGAGGCCAAGCATGCACATTGATGCAATGCAATCCTAGGCACATTGACTAGTATGCAACCATGGCCATGCAAATAAGCATACAAGCTAACAAGCATACAAGACATGAAACATCAATGTTAACCAACAAGCATGCAAGATGTAATATGGATGTTCAAGCATGCAAACAAGCATGTGACTTCATTCAATCATGCAAATTCCAACATGCAACAACTTACCAATATGCTACAACACACAAGGAGCATATGCAACCAATGAAGGGATGGACTTAAACATGAATTAGGCAGCTCTAATTAGGCCCAAAGCAGTGGCCAAAATGCTCAAATATGAGGGCTAAACACACATACACACATGCACATGTTAAGACACAAATCTAAGCATTAAGCAAGTAACTCTCAAGCACACTTGAAAGGAGTATAACATGGACACTAGGCATGCAACATAAGCTCTGAAAATCATGCTATAAGAGGTGCCAAACCAACTCAAACAAGACAAACATTAGCATGCAAATAGTCCAAGTACTAGTACTTGAAGCAAGTCAAAGAGGCTTAAACCATGGCTAAGCCAACCAAGCCCCGTAAGGCCAAGAAGGCTTAAAATAGGTTCAAGGCAGTCCTTGACCATGCAAAAGGGACCCTTAGATGGCATCTAAGTGGCTCAAATTCAAAAGCATGCACAATGGCCAAAACATGGAGCATACAACACAAGCCTTCAAAGCATTAAAGAGGTGTTAAGGCAAGCATACAAGCACATCAAAGGGGCTGAAATGATGTTACAAATGGTGCCAAACCACTAAACCCAAGCAAGTATGCATGCTACACACTTATACACTTAAGGCCAACAAACCAAAATGCAAAGGGGCCACACAAAGCATGCCAAGATCGACCCAAATAACTATGGACAGACCTTAAACATGGCAAAAATAAGCACAAAAGCTTCACAAGACCAAGCCTAAACATGCTAGAATAAAGGGTTTACAACCTAAGATGTTAAGGCATAAAGTGGCATTACATGGCATGTATGTTAAGCATGCATGGTGTACCAAAACCAACACACAATAATGTTATATCATGGCAATATAAGCATGAAATACAGCCATGGCATGATCAACAAACACTTAAGCATGATGCTCCCTCAAGAGGCCAAAATTGGTCCTTTTCAAGGACAACAAGGAGAGGGGGTGGCCCTCTCCTTCTTGAGACTTTAAGGCACCATCTTCACCACTGAAATCCCTCAAGATTTCAGTGGTGAGGAGGCCCAAGCACCAAAGTCTCGGAGCTCACCAAAAATGGCACAAAATGAGGCCTCTCAAGGCTTAAGGGGGTTAACACCTCCAAACCACAAAACACTCTAAACAAACAATTTAGAGGGCCCAAAAATAGAACTTTTTTGTATTATACACTAAGCACAAAAACAGTTCTAAGATAGGCTAACAAGCTATGCAAAAATGGGGATAAAAGGGACTAGTGTCTCACCCTTGTAGACCTCTTCACAAAAGATGATCTTGTTGCCTCCTTGAGCTTCAATCCAGCCAAGAACAGCAAGAACAAGCCTCAGGTCCCTCAAGAACCAAGAGAAGGTGAAAGACTATGTGTTTGTGTGCAATAGTAAGGACAACTACACCTAGAACACACAAGAGAGATATAGAGATAGGTTATGTATGGAACTCAAACCCTAAAACCAGAGCTTCTCCCACACTTTTCTAACCAAAATTTCTCTAACCCTAAAGCCAAGAGAAGAGCCCTCCTCTTATAGGCAAACAATCTTGTAAAGCTTGTTCAATAAGCTTACAAGAGGAGCATCCCTCCATACACGTGTATGGAGGGGAACAAAATGCCACACAGCTGTCCTAAAATATCTGCAAAAGCAGATGAACAGTAGTCGGCTGCTCAAAATTGCCATTTTGACAAAATTGATGGCCGGTCGGCCAAAAGAGTGCCGGTCGGCCAAATATATGGCCGATGGGCACAAACACAGCCGGTGGCCTCAAGCCACGGCCGGTGATGTGTGGGGAGACCTCACAAGGCATCCCCTGCCCTTCCAAGGCAAAACACAAGTGTTTGGTGTGAAACCAGACACAAAACGGTCGAGTTCGGAGATCCTGAGGCAAGGCACGTAACCGAGACCTCCGGGAACTCCAAACGAACACAAACATGGATAATCACCGGGTGTTCAAACGGTGACGTCCAAGTCTTGAGGACGGTCAAAAATGGGGTGTCTACAACTGTCTTTAACGCGAGCAACTGGTCGCTTCCTGAAAAGATTTCAAAAAAATGTTTTTGCCGCGATCCTGGCGAAGACCTGTGGGAAACGCTCTTGAGAATTGTGCAGCTAGATCGGTCTCATCAGCCTCGAGACTCGACCCCTTCTTTTCAAACCTTGGACCTTAATTAAGTGTTCAACGGTCAACCGCAATGTGAGGCGTGTGTGGCCAGATTCGAAGCACGCCCGCGACCTAGGGGCAGAAAAATGTCAGATGTGCTCGAAGAGCAGAAGATGGATCATTCTACAAATCAATGAACTGGCAAGAATGCCAATCCCAGAGGGAGGAAGAAGAAAGTATTGCTGAAGAAAAACTGAGTTCCGATCCACAACACCAGGGGCAAATTCAGCCCCCCATTGGATGGACTCTTGCATCATCAGCGAACAGCAGCCATTCTCTTGGATTCAGATGACTTCAGGATCTCAAAACCATTTGACATGGACAAAGCTACACTTTTACCCTTGAGAGGCTCGCTAGGCCGAAAACCCGAAAGGGCGACCCAGGCAAAAGTTAGAGCAAGAAAAAGAGGGGAAAAAAATGCAAAGAATGAAAAAAAAAAAAAGAAAAAAAAAATGAAGAAAATGCAAAAAAAAAGAAGAAGAGAATCAGAAAAACAAAGCTCGCAAGGTTGAAAACCCGCAACAGGCGCCTTGGCAAAAGTTAGAGCATAAAAAGGAGAGGTTAAATACCCGAGTGTACCCTAACCCCGAACTACGTAAGGCTTGATTCCCATGTTTGGGATACGTAGGCAACTTCATTCTGAAGTCCAGCTGTAAAACACTTCAAATTTGATTGTGTCCATGCGATGGTTCTGGTCATCTTTGTCTTCTCTGTATCTGAGGATTTGGTTGTGTTCATCACTCTGAGGACTGACTACAATGCGCTGCAGTGCCATTCAAACAAGGGGCAACTTTCCGTTGCCATTCGACGCGCCGCGGTGCCGTTCAAACAAGGGGCAACTTTCCGTTGCCATGTAGCTCTCTTCAAGCACGGGGCAGTTTTCCTTTGGATCTGAGGTTGTGCATCTGAAGAGTAGGTTCCCTGCTCGCTGAGCAGTGGCCGTTTGCAAAAACAGTTTTTGAGAATTTTTACTGAGGTTGACTAATTCTCTCGAAAATTATTCCATTTTTCTAAAACTGGACCACTTTCTTGGACCCAAAAAGGAAAATTTTCAGTGCTCATAACCCTACTTGCATGATCTCAAATCAAAAATCGAACACGCATGTTAATCTAACTCTCATTTTGGTCAAAATTGTTTTAGTAGAAAGCAAAAACAAAACATGGTCAACATGATGAACTAGGGGCACAGTTGAGTTAGGTTCTCTGTCTTTTTCCCTTTATCAACGCACTTGCCAGAAAGGGCACTCTACTTGCCAGAAAAGGGCACAACTGAAGCTAACAACAAAGGGCTGAAAGCTCTCTCACCCTCTAAGCAATGAGGTATCAAGCCACGTGCGAAGCACGAACTGGAATGTGGCAAGATATTCCACTTTCTCATCTGGACATATCTGATCACGTCCAAACTCCCCGGCAGAGCATCGTCAACCGAGGTCAGCTGCAGATTTGCTACACACCCAGTTGTAGCACAGCCCCTCTGTGGGAGAAACTCACTAGCTGCGCGCAGAAGAAGAAGAATCTAGCAGAATGCTAGGGTCACGAGCCCACAACTTGCTGTTTATCCATCAACCACCCAGGGGAGGGATTTAAAATAAGAGATTGAAGAATAGAGAGATGTGTGCTGAGAGAAAAAGTGAGGAAAAGGGCTTTTTTTTTTCTTCAGAAAAATAGAGCTTGAGGGCCGAGTGATGTGAGAATCACAAATGAGAAAGGGTGGGAAATAATACCCAAAGAAACTGGCTCCTCGTGCACTGAGAGGTCTCTTGTCTTTGTAACACGTCTGTGTGTCGTGTCTTTTGTTTTGTTCTTGCTTTGAGTCGTTCCGAGTGTGTCTCGGTGTGTTTAGGTTGTTTACCTTTATTTTTCATTGTTGGGTCGTCTTTGCTGTGTTCAGTTGTAGGCTCAATACCCGGTCGAGAACTCATTTTCTCAATTTCAAAAATGATTTGTTGTGTGCTCAGAGTGCTGTGTCATTCTCCACATTTGTGCAAAAAAGGAATTTGTTCTTTCAAAAACTGCAGGGTTTAACCCAGGTCATGTGAGAACAGTGAAACAAGGACCTATCTGAAGCTATGTGGGTTCCAAACTGCAAAGCAAAAGAAAAGAGGGAAAATCGAAGCATCTGAGTGTGTTTCACCTTCAGCGAATTCTGAGATTGTATTCCGGATGTACCTCTTCAGACCTTGTCAGTGTTCCGAAGAATGAGCGTGCCTCTATCCCAAGTGTAAGCCTGCTTCAAGTCAGAATGGCGATTAAAGCAGTAACAGATGTTATCTCTCTCTAATATGAACAGGGTGTGCCCGTTTTTGAGCTGAATGTGTTGCAAACCCCTCCGAAAGGTAAATCGGAGGTCGCGTTTTAATCTGGTCTCGTTAAGGCTTGTATTCCCTTATTCGGCATTTTGTTTCAAATATGCGTTGTTACGCACATTCCACTTGCATTGTTATGCATCCTTCCACCCGCATTGTTATGCACTTCTCATGCTTGCATTGTGATGCCCATTCCAATTGCATTGTTATGCACCCACTTCACTAGCATTGTTTCATTCATTGCATTGATTATGCACATCTATCTTGCATTGTTATGCACCTTTTCACTTGCAATTGTCTTTCTTTCTCCTCGCACGTGCGACGGGTCAGACTTTCTCTGGTTTAGAGCATTTGGAATACGTTCCAATGCTTATCCCTTTTCCGAAACACCGGGATACGTCCCTACGTTTCTCTCTTCTTTCTGAAACACCGGGATACGTCCCTAAGTTTCTCCCTCTTTTCGAAACACCGGGATACGTCCCTATGTTTCTCTTGCCTTTCCGAAACACCAGGATACGTCCCTATGTTTCACATTCCTTGCGGAACACCAGGATACGTCCCTATGTTTCACATTCCTTGCGGAACACCGGGATACGTCCCTATGTTTCTCATTCTTTGCGGAACACCGGGATACGTCCCTATGTTTCACATTCCTTGAAGAACACCGGGATACGTCCTTATGTTTCTCCTTCCTCCTGAAACGCCGGGATACATCCCTATGTTTCTCCTTCTTTTCTAACCATTGGGATACGTCCCTAACCTTTGGGATACGTCCCTAATATTTGGGATACGTCCCTAATATTTGGGATACGTCCCTAACCTTTGGGATACATCCCTAATCTTTGGGATACGTCCCTAACCTGTGGGATACGTCCCTAATCTTTGGGATACGTCCCTAACCTCTGGGATACGTCCCTAACCTTTGGGATACGTCCCTAATCTCTGGGATACGTCCCTAACCTCTGGGATACGTCCCTAACCTCTAGGATACGTCTCTAACCTTTGGGATACGTCCCTAATCTTTGGGATACGTCCCTAACCTTTGGGATACGTCCCTAAACCTTGGGATACGTCCCTAAATCTTGGGATACGTCCCTAAACCTTGGGATACGTCCCTAAACACCGGGATACGTCCCCATGTTTCTCCATCTTTGGTTAAGAGCATCTGGAATACGTTCCAATGCTTATACCTTTCCGAAACACCGGGATACG
Organism: Camellia japonica; assembly: GCA_030407325.1. NCBI lineage: Eukaryota > Viridiplantae > Streptophyta > Magnoliopsida > Ericales > Theaceae > Camellia > Camellia japonica. The sequence goes on from JAPPVO010000014.1 coordinate 16,512,758, forward strand.
TCCCTATGTTTCTTTGCATGATCATAAGTTATGTTCGGCTTCTTGCATTATCATTTGCATTTTGCCCCTGCCTGCGGGCATGCCTGCGGGCACATCTTTGTCTATCTTGTCTGCTTTGTCTAAGTCTTCGGCCTTGTCAAAAATGGGTCGCCTCTAGGCTTTGACATTCACTCCCGTCATTCTTATGACTTTCGAGTTCTGTCAAAGAGGGGCAGCTGTAGACACCCCATTTTTGACCGACCTTAAGACTCAGACGTCACCGATTGAGCGCTTGGTGATGTTGCATATTGTGCTCGTTCTGAGGTTGCGGAGTTCCGACTGCGAGCCTTGCCTCCGGACTTCCGGACTCTTTTGTGCTTTGCCTCGGTTTGCGAACCAGGCTCTGTTTTCTCTGTTTTCTCTTCCCGAAGGGAGGGAGAGGTCTCGTAGATCATCTCTCAGTGGCCGTAGGCTACGTTTCGTGGTCGTAGGCCATTTTTCCCGTTTGGAGCCCGGTTTTCGGTTTTTCGGAGCCGACGGCCGTGTGCCTCGGTTCGGGACCGCTTAACCACCTCCGTTTGCTCCAGTTTTTGGCACATACCTTATTTCCTCCCTTTTGAGGGACACTGTGGTCTGAGAGACTGACTTCGTGGTCGAACACCACTTCTGGTGCCTAACAGTTAGTTTTCGGGGCCCCAGGCTGCGCGTTTTGGCCCCCGAGCCTTGCTTGCAAGAATTTTTGGGCTCCGACCCAAACTGTAAATAGTCATATTTTGAGCTCCTTTTCATGTTTCATTAAGGACCTTTTGCTGTTTGAGATCTCCTACTATTACTTGCCTCTTTAACTCTCTTTTAAGCCTATTTTGCATGGTATTTTAGGCTTACTTGTGAGCTGTTTTGGACTTGGTCATAAACTACAAAATGTCTTGTTTTGAGCCCCTCTTCAACTTTGTTGAAGGGATCTCTTTGGTTTGAGGCCAGAAGCTACCACTTGCCTCTTTATCTCACTTTTTGGCCTTTTTGGGGGGGGGGGGAATTTGAATTTCAATTTCCCCCCCTTTTCCCCCACTCTTTTCCCTATATAAACACCCCCCAACTCTGGTTTTAGGGGTTAGAAAATTTTGGTTTGGAGCTCTCACATTAAATCTCTCTCTCTCTCTCTCTACTCTAAGCCTTAAAAACCCCCTTGGTTCTTCACCAACCCATAGCCCCACCCTTCCATCCTCCATTCCAGTAGCTTGAGGTTGTTCTTCAGAGCCTGGGAGTGCTGCATTTTGGTCCAAAAGGCTGTCAAAGATTAGTCTTCAAGGGTAAGTCCTCTTCTCCCCTTTTTGACCCTTTTCTTGGTTCATATTCTAGCTCCTTGTGCTTACTTTTTTGAGCTCCGACCCTAACTGAAAATAGTATTTCTTTGAGCTCTATTTCATGTTTGTTTAAGGGCCTCTCACTGTTTGAGGCTTCCTTGTGGCACTTGCTTCTTTACCTTTCTTTTATGCCATTTCCTTGCATAGTATTTTAGGCCTATGTATAAACTGTTTTGAGGCATGTTGTAAACTGTAAAGTGGCTTATTTTGACCCCTTCTTCAACATTGTTGAAAGGCTCCTCACTGTTTGAGGCTTCCATTCGCCACTTGCCTTCGTATCCCTCTTTTGGCCCCATTTTTGCATGATTTGTTAGCCTCTTCTGCTTCTATTTTTGGGCTCTGGTCCGAACTATAAATGGCCTTATTTTGACCCCCTCTTCATGTTTTATTAAGGGTCTTTTACTTTTTGAGGCATCCTTTTTGTACTTTGTGTTATAGCTCTCTTTTTTGCCTTATTTTGCATAGTATTTTGAGCATGCTTGTGCACTGTTTTGGGTTTGATCATAAACTGTAAAAGGCCATATTTTGGGCCCCTCTTCAACATTATTGAAGGGCCCTCATCTGTTTGGAGCCTGCAGCCATCACTTCCTTCTTTGTCTCTCTTTTGGCCCATTTCTTGCATGAGAGTTTAGCCATACTTGTGTTTGTTTTTGTGGTTTATTGTAAACTATAAAATACCATATTTTGGGCCCCTCTTCAACATTGTAGAAGGTCCCTTCTCTGTTTAAGGTCAGCAGCTGCAACTTACTTCATTATCTCGCTTTCGGGGGCCATTTTTGCATGCTAGCTTAGCCCCATTTGTGTTCACTGTTTGGCCTTGCTTAAAAATGTAAATATGCTTTTTTTGGGGCTTTCTTGATTCTTTCTTCACACTTCATGTTCAAATAATGCATGCATTGCATAGCCATAGGTCATTCCATGCACCTAATTTCATGTTTCGGGATTCATTTCATGCATCGGGTGTCATTTTGCCATCTTTCGGGGCTGTTTTGCATCACTTATTGCCTCTGAAATTTGCATGCTAGTATGCCATATTCCATGCTTTGCCATGTCTTGTTAGAGTGGCATTTCGTGCCTTAGGGTCGGTCCTCGGTTTGCGTGCACGCGTGCACGTATCTCGAGTCTCTCATTTTCGTCTAATGGCCTCTTACGTGAGTGTGGCTGAGGTCCACTTGTGTTAGCGTAAGTCCATGTCGCATTGTGTATGCCATTTCATTCCATAGCGTTGTGTATGCTAGGTTGTATATTGTCGCATTGTGTATGCCATGTTACCTCGTGCATCGTGTATGCCACTTCATAGCATGTTGCCTGTTAGGTTGTATCTTAGTTGCATTTCATGCATGTCATGCATATTGCATTGTGTTCGGGATAGGATTTAGCCTAGCATGGGAAACGAGGGCGTTTCGTACTCCGAGTGACGGAACGTGTCTCAATTCCCCAGTCACCGACACTCCGGATTATTCATGATGGAGTTAGGTCTTGTTGTGTTTTCCTGTGCATTCATTTCATATTGAGTTGTGCAATTCGACTCCTCGGCCATCGTGCATCAAGATGCGTAATTGGTGGCACGAGGATCGAGGCATGCATACATTTGTGAAAATACATTGCCATGCCCCTTTCCTGCTCTCTGTTGCAGCAAAACAAGAATTAGCGGCCTTCCGGAGCTTGGCACGCATTCCAAGAATAAGTGCAAACAGAGGCTAACTGGGGCATCGCCATGGATTTCCGCGCAAGGGCAACCCGGACATGCATCATTCATCATCTGAAGAAGAGTCAAGGCAGTCCCTGGTTTGCATGCCAGTTTATTATTTTCTTAGTTAATTTTGTTAATTAATTAGGAATTTGTACATATCTTGGACTGTATTATTTATTTGGACTGTACTATTCGGGACTGTATATTATTTATTCGGACCCTCTGCGCGAGGGCATAATTGTAATAAGTGTGCGTGAGTGTGATGTATGTCTTCCAACCCCACGTCTTTCTTCCCTTTTATTTACCTGCTTATGATGGTTAGATTAGGGCATGTTTCAATTAGCATACAGTATGATAGCATGTTTGCATTCATTCATCTGTTTTGCATGCACCGGGCTCGGCGCATCATACTAACTGCATTTGTATTTCAATTCCAAATTGAATACTTGATAGCTGTTGCATCTCATATGCCATGTTTAGAATAGCCGAGCCTGCTATAGTTGCATTTTTGCATGTGTTGCATTAGGCATTTCTGTATAGTTAGGATCATGCATGATTTCTAATCGGTTTCTGTTTTGGCTTGGAGTACTCGGTGAGTTTTTATGCTTTAGCATCCTTCCATGCGTGTGAGTGACTGCCATGAATAGCATGCTTACCATGAGGCTAATTGCTTATGTGATATAACTGCCTTGAATGCCTGAGGGTGAAGGTTGGGTTATTTGGATTGGGACAAATCATCAAACTGTGAGTTTTAAGCCCACTAGATAGTGGCAAAACCATCTTTTCTAAGCCCACCTGAGGGTGGCAAAATCTGTATTTTAAGCCTACCTGCGGGTAGCAAACCATCTTTCAAAAACAAACATGAAATGCTTTGTTCCAATTCAGGCGACCCGGTCTATACTTGTATGCTATGCGCATCACATAGTAAATCTAGGCTAATAACCGGAATAAGAGCACACAATGTTTTCAAAACTATATATCATGGTTAGTAGAGGCCGATCTTTGACCAGGCGAGCGGGGTGCTCACGAAGTGACCTTCCCCAATCGTACCCATGTTCCCGAGCCGAGGCAATTTTGGTGATGACGGACACGTGGCCTTAGGCAACGAGTCAGGGTTTCCTAAATTTCCCAAAATAAAATATTTAGGTGGCGACTCTGTATCTGGCAAAGCAGTCCATGTTTGGCACTTCTTTCAAAAATCTGTTTTCTCAAAACGATTTGCCGGATTTGGATTCTTTGGTTCAAGATTAAGAACCGTGACACGAATCGAGTCCGAGCTGTAGCGAGGTCCCCCACGGGCTTGTTACACTCCCGAATGCACCGCAAGGCGTGAATGGTGAAACTCTCGGAGTACCTCCTCTCGGCAAGACTCCGACACAAATAGACGGTCTCGATACCTCACACTCAGGTCGGGATACACAGTTAAACCCCTCTCAACCTTCCCATTGAAAATCTTCTCTCGGAGGGATTCTACCTCAAGGTCACCTCTCTATGCCTCTAACACTCGAGTCACAAGTGTAGGCTGCGCAACAACAGAAAACAAGGCCGTAGCCTCAACAGATTCGCCCAGAAGCAAATCAAACTCGCCAAGTGCACCCAACAACTCCCACTCCCGGATGGCTATACAAGCTACATCACTAATGGATTTCCTACTAAGGGCATCGGCCACAATGTTGGCCTTTCCCGGGTGATAATGCAACTCGAAATCATAATCCTCAATGAACTCCATCCACCTTCTCTGCCTCAAATTCAGGTCTTTCTGTGTAAACAGATACTTCAGACTCTTATGATCTGAGAACACCTCGAATCTCTCACCATACAGGTAGTGCCTCCAAATCTTCAAGGCAAAAATCATAGCTGCTAACTCTAGGTCATGGGTAAGGTAATTCCTCTCATGTATTTTCAACTGACGTGAGCCATAGGCTACTACTTTCCCCTCTTGCATCAAAACACAACCCAAACCCTCTTGTGAGGCATCACAATACACTGCATAACCCAAACCTCTCTCCGAAATAATCAACACCGGAGTGGTGGTAAGTGTAACTTTCAACTCTTGGAACGACTTTTCACAAGTCTCACTCCACACAAATTTGACCCCTTTTCGCGTCAATCTAGTCAACGGCAAAGCTAGTCTGGAGAAATCCTTCACAAACCGGCGGTAATACCCAGCTAATCCCAGAAAACTGCAGATCACAAAAACACTCTTAGGCTGTGCCCAATCTTGCACTGCCTCAATCTTGGATGTATCAACAGACACCCATTCCCCGAAGACTACATGGCCTAAGAATTTAACCTCTCTTAGCCAGAACTCACACTTCCCAAACTTAGCATACAACTTATGGGCTCTAAGCAACTCAAGCAGCACTCTCAAGTGTTCCTCGTGCTCTTCCTCAACGGTGAATAAATCAGAATATCGTCCACGAAAACGACCACAAAGCGGTCTAAGAATTTCCGGAAGATCTGGTTCATCAAGTCCATAAACACTGCCGGTGCATTGGTGAGCCCAAAAGGCATCACCAGAAACTCATAGTGGCCATACCGTGTACGGAATGCCGTCTTCGGGATATCCTCCTCCCTGACCCTCAACTGATGGTAACCCGATCTCAAGTCTATCTTAGAGAAACAACGGGACCCTTTCAACTGGTCAAATAGATCATCTATACGAGGCATAGGGTACTTGTTCTTAACCGTAGCCCGATTCAATTTTCGGTAATCAATACAAAGTCTCAAGGCACCATCTTTCTTTTTAGCAAAGAGGGCCGGTGCTCCCCACGGTGAAACACTAGGGTGGACAAAGCCCTTATCTAGCAGCTCCTGGAGTTGAATCTTCAACTCACTCAACTCGACTGGGGCAAAACGATACAGTGCCATGGAAATCGGCGCCATACTGGGCACTAAATCAATAGAAAACTCCACCTCTCGATGTGGTGGCAAACTAATAAGATCCTTGGGAAAGATGTCTGAGTACTCACAAACCACTCTCGACAACACAGTCTGCGTTTCATCACACTCACTACTCATAAAGCTAGCGAGAAGGCCACTAAGCTCACTGCGCCCTCATGGATCATACACTGGTGGCAACACTCTACCAACCTGATCCCCCAAGAAATGGAAACAATCGTCGCTCAAGGTACATACAGTGACCCTCTGGCGGTAACAATCAATAACAGCCCGGTATGACGATAACCAGTCCATACCCAAAATCACATCAGAACCCGACATAGCCATAACTACAAAAGAAAATGGAAGCCGGCGGTTGGCGACCTCTATATCACAGCCCCGACACCCTTGTTTCAAAATCAACTCGCCCCCAACAGGTGATACAACCCAAATAAGAGAAGCTAACTGTGCCAACTCCAACCCCAAAATAGATGCAAATGTAGCAAATATAAAGGAATGGGATGCACTCGTATCAATCAACACATTGGCAACCGAGTTGCAAAACAAAAAGGTACCTCTCACAACAAATGGAGCCGGTACAAGATCCTGCGCGGTAACAACATACACGCACCCTGAAGGTTTCTGGTCTACCTGCTCACCTCTCGGAGCAAAAGCCTGCTGCACAGACTGGGACGATGAAGCCCCTTGATTGGCCCTCGAGGCCTGAACTGATTGTGCTGGCTGAAAACTCTGCGTCTGCCTCGAACCAGACGCACCAGATGTGCCACTCAACTGTGAGCAATACCGCTTCAGGTGCCCCGCCTAACCACACTGGTAACAAGAGAGCGATTGGCCTCTGCCCTGACTCTGGCTCTGAGGTCGGGCCAAAGATGAAGCTGCTCTCTGCCCTCCTCCCCTCTGCGGGCAAGCTGGAGACTTGTGACCTAGCTGACCACATTTGTAACAAGTAATGTCTCCCTAGCTGCCTCTCCCAGAACCTGAACTCGGCACTAGAAAGGTAGATCTCACAAAAGCACCCTGGGGCTGCTGAGGGTTATGAACCCCTCTGCCTCCTACCATCCCCCTGGCCATCCTGACTCCTCTTGGAGCCCCTCATTCTCTCATTCTCCTCCTGCATGATAATCTCAAGATGTGCCGCGGCATCCACAAGGCGTCCATACTCTCGAGTCATGGACCCAGCAACCCTAGTCTTAAGCCCGTGCCTCAGCTTCTTCTCGAACTCAAGACAACGGCGTTCCTCAGACACCACAAGCTCAAGTGCAAACCTAGATAAACTGGTAAATGCGGCCTCAAACTCGGCCACTGGCATACTCAACTGCTTGAGCTGAAAAACTGGTCCCTCAACTTCTCCCTAACAGCTGGAGACAAAAACTTCTCCTGGAAAGCATCTACAAAGGCCTTCCATGTGCCACCAATACGTCCTCGAACAAACATCCACCAGTGACCCGCATCTCCCTTCAGCTGGAAAGATGCCAAGGTCACCTTCAAAGCTCCGTCTTTGATGCCAAGCATCTCAAACGTCTTCGTCATCTGTTCAAGCCACTCATCAGCCTTAAGTGGCTCTTTCGGATCACCCACAAACTCGTCCGAGTTAGACCGGAAGAACTCCCTCTTCAGAAAAGAAGGCCCTGCCTCAGCAACATGGGCCTGGACTTGATTCTCAGCTGTGAGAATGTCCATGGATTCCCTCAATGCTCCTACCATCTCGCAAGCTAAGGCGCCCATAGCCTGCTGACCTACTGGCTCGGCCACATTAGCCTGACCAACACCCTCCTGCTACGCCGGAATCTCATCCGGTATAGGCATCTCCTGCCTCCTAGGCCTATCTCGCCTACTACCATGTCCTCATCCTAACATCCTAATAAAGGTAACGAAGAACATTAGCACATTCACAAATGTGCCGAAGCTATTTCACTTACGTCCTAAAGCAATGGACAACAGTAATTCATTCTACATAAGCACATAATCACATAAGCACTTACGAATTTCATTTCCGGATAATGACAGTCCCGAGGCGTTGCTAGAGCTCTAGTTAGAAACAGTATTGATCAAGTGCTTTTCCAATAGAACTCCCAGAAACCCAAGGATTCAATCAACATCCTAGAAACTAAATCCCATACCCAAGTAGTCACATAAGCATGTTATCAGATAAACACTTAATATCCCACATAAGTCTCTAGCAAGCGAGACAAACCCATTGTGGTACTAACCACTTCCCACGTACCCAAAGTATTCAAACTCGGTATGCTCTGATACCAAGTTGTAACGCCCTCAAAATAACCCATAAATCATACATTCAAGACATCCACAAACTTCAGAGAATAAAGCATAATTCTATTTATCAGAGTATTCATTACAAAAGTATTACATGTTGACATCAAAAGTAAATACCCTACGGGCTTACAACTTTCCAAGCCAACACTTGGTTACAAAAAAAAAGAGTACTAACTCAAAACACAAAATAAGCCCTTGGCTTGATTTACATGTAATACACAAAATAATCACAAAAAGGAAGCCTTCAGCTTCTACAACCTCCCAAGCTACATCCTTGGAGGCGGCATATCACCTGTACCTAAAAATGATGTCCCATATAGGGTGAGCCAACGCCTAGTAGAGGTATGCTAAACATAATATGAGCAATAACTAATACATTAGCATTTGATAAATGTTCAACTCATACAAACCAATGTAGAACACAATCTAATTCCATGACAGATATGTCCATATGTCATTCCACTTTCCTTTACTTATCAAATTTTCAATTCATAACATGGCTCAGAACCTAGCCAACAATTTAATGAGACTACGACTCATATTAAAGCACTTCCTTTTTAAATGAGATAACAACTCATATCAAAACACTTCCATACTTCACAATAGACACACATATTTGATGTATCAATGGAGTACATCCCCTATCTCCTCCCACACAATACAATGTATATAAACACTTATCATACACAGTGATCAATCAATACACATATTCGATGTATTATTCCAACCGTCACATTCAATGACATATTCAACGTAATTAGTTTCAGTTTTCCCTAATCAACATACAGTGTCTACAACAATCAAGACTATCCTCCACCGATAGCCCAAAGCAATTATTTCTAAACAGATAATAAATGCATCAACAGATAAATTATCAATATTTCCAAAGGTGAGTGATTAACTTATCCAACTCCACCATTCATTCTCATAACTCCTCAATTTCATATTTTCATTAAACATTAATAATCTCGTTTTAAGACCCAAAATATACACGTATGAGTCAAAAGAACAAAACTCCTCTTTATATATTTTGAAACCCTAACCCCCAAAATTACCCAACTTCAACATTACATTAAAATGACTACAAGTCACTACAACAAAATTGAGTTTTTACGGCTTCACATCAACGACATACAGTAAATGCAAGCCGTGATTTCTCACTTTTACGACTTGCTTTTTTAGCATGTCGTAAATAATTTCCCAACCACGACATGTCTATTGCGTACGTCGTGAATGCTAATAATGATGATTTTTTTACGGCTTGCAATGTTAGTCGTAAATAATAAAACTTTCTCTGGCGTGCATATGGCATGCCGTTAATACATCAACTATACACGACATGCGTGCACCAGCCGTTAAAAACTATTGGACATTTCACGGCGGACAAAAAGCCAGCCGTTAAAAATTACACTTTTCATGACGCACAAAAGCAAGCCGTTTAAAATATTACACTTTTCACGACGCGCAATTGCTGTCGTGAAAGGTACGATCAGAGAAAAAAAAAAGTGCCAAAATAAAAAATTTTGAGCGCTAAAATGAAAAATTTAGCGGCAAACGAACGAAAACAAACCAAATAATAATAATAATAATAATAATAATAATAATAATCCAAAACAACACTAGCACTATCAGAATTAAAAGAAATAGGAATAGACACATCATATGGAGAACAACATAACCATTTTCTCCATCATCGACGGCGACCAGTGCTTCCGTCGGCGACCTTTTCTTCCGTCGGCGACCTTTTCTTCGTCTGTCAGGTATGTAATTGCATCATTCTTTGTATCTCAGTCCCTCGTCTCAGTCCTCTTTGTCCAAATTTGAGGTAATTCGTGATGAGGCATAAGGCGATTGAAACCAACGCCTCAACACTTTGAAGCTATTTTCTGAATCTTTGAAACTATTTTCCGAATCTTTGAAACTATCTAATATCTATCTATGTTTTTCTCACATAGCCCTAAAGTTGTTCGACATTAATCGGCTTAGGGAAAACGAAAGTTGCGACTCCTATTCTTAAACAAAGCTTCGATTCTTCTTCTTCTTTAACATAGCTTCGACTTGCAACCCTAACAGATTAGTTTCGACATTTCTTCTTCTTCTTCCAGCCCTAATAGGTTAGTTTCGACGTTTCTTCTTCTTCTTCTTTATTTTTTGATCCTTCTATGTTCTTCGATTTCTCTTTCCAGGTTTGAAATTCAAAGTTTTTATGCGAGTATTCTCGTAGTTTGGCCTTAAAACCCAAAATCAAGTGCGATTTATGTACTTGTAATTTGAAAATACTCCTACAAAGTTCAGTTTTCATTATTTATTTATTTATTATTATTGTCATTATTGAGTTCAAGCATGTGTTGTTGATGAATTTCACTTAGCTTTCTGCATTTTTCTAGTTTTATTTTTTTAATCTAACATTGTGGTATGAATTACTTTTGACAAATTTGGTCAAATTTGTTAAGTTGATCCCAGTCCTCCTGAGGAAGATGGCTCAGAAGAATGCCCTTGTTTGGAAATTGCCTAGTGTTGAAATTCTTGGCTGCACAACCGTGATTTGTTCTCAGCTTCACTCTTCATCTCAATTGATGAAATGTAAGGAAGCTAGTTACAAGGGTTTTGATTTTTCTGACTTTTCTTTTTCAATTTTGTGGATAAGAATCTATAATCTACTGATGAATTATGTGTTAATGGGAGCTAGTTACAAGGGTTTTGATTTTGGTGGATAACTTGTAAATCTAATGATGAATTGTGTGTTTACAGAGTACAAGTCCTGAATGCCTTGGAGTGGAGACTTTAGAGCATCTCCAGCAGCTTGGCTATTCTCTCTTTTTAGCCATAGAAGCGAGCTTGGAAGGGTAAAATGCTGCTCCAGCAGACTCGCTCAAGAATCGCTACAATGGTGGTGAGCTACAGTACCTCGCCAGGACAAGCGAGGTACTGTTCATGAGCCTTTCAATTTTTTATTTATTTTTGCCTCCTGGATTCGATTTTTTGGGGTAAAATTTTTCATTTCTGTTTATTTTGTTCATTTTGTTTTTGGCTCACAAGCTCTGTCATCCTCTCTATCTTTTTCTCAAAGTTTTTGCTCAAGGGAGGTAATAAATTTTGTCATTTCTGTTTATTTGTCTGTATATTTGTATTGCACACCACGTGTTTGTTGTAATTTCTGTTAGAATATAGATTGTAATTATTTGGGTTCCATGAATGCAGAACCTAGCTGAATTTATGGTATTGTAGCATAGGTGGCTGTAACATCGATTAATTGATCAAATTTTCTGTCAAATTTACTAATATATGTATTATCTCATAAATTTTGATCAAATTTCTGTCAAATTCTGTCAAATTCTCTGTCAAATTCTCTTAATTTCTGTCAATTTTTCCCTCTTTAAGTTACTAATATATGTATTATCTCATAAATTCTAATTTGATCAAATTAATTATTCGCGTAACTTATGTACAGGAGGATGAAATTATAGTTGAATTGGTGGATAAATTATGCTTTGCTTTTAATTTATATTGTTTTGTTCTTGTGAAGTTTCTATGTTTCATCCATTCCTATGGGTGTTGGTGTCCTATATTTATCTAAAAGCTGTATTTTGGAAAAAACATTTGGGGATTTCTTGTTTTCTTCTCTTCCTGATAAAAGCAGGTCATGCCCGAGTTGTTTGGAAGGCACATTGATTTTCAAAGTTAGCAGGTTTGGTGCTGGTTATTTTATAGGCTGTGATCAACACCTAAAGTGCAAGTGAGTATGATCTTGCATGATTTTAATTTTTTTCCTTCCCCATTTCATATGTATATGTATGTATATTTACTCATTTATGTTTTATTTTATGCTGGTGCAACTTTTCTGTGCGTGTGCATGTGTGATCATGTGTGCCAGTGCATGTTTGTCATATTTAGTTGTTAATTATTTTCTTTCTATTTTATTTTTTTGTCATATAAAGTATGCTACAAACGCATTTTGTTCTTTCTTTTCTTTTCCTGAAGTCCATATTATGAGTGTTCAGGCACTATCTGGCAATCTGTGGTTCTGCCTTTGTGCTTGGTGAAGGTTTTGAAAGATTGCATCTATTTTCCTGAAGTCCATACAAACGTTTGGTTATTGTTTTGTTTAGTATTGGTTCTTCAAAAACAAAAAAAAAAAATCATGCAATTATTTGTTAATAATTAACTTTGTAGGATAAGCATATTTTGGAAATTATTCTCAGAAGTGGTCTCTTCTTAAGCTGTGATGGGAACTCTTTGCAGTGGCAAGAGGGAAGAAGCGGAAGAATGACTCTATTACTAAGGTACACTTTGATTTACCTGCTATAAAAGGTGCTTCTTAAACATATGTTTATGTGTATATATTTGTGCATGGTACGTGTTTCACTGTCTAGTTTGTTAGCTTGTTGGAAAATAAATATTGATTCATGGGAAATAGGTGGAAAATTTGATGTTAATATAATTATTTATTGTTGTTCCTCGATAGAATATTTTGTATCACTTGGAGGTTGTCTGCATGTTTAAGCCTTTAGTTTGTCCTGATATCTAGTGTTTGGTGTATTTTGGAGGATTCAATGGGTTATTAATAAATAATTTTTAGTCTACTCAATGAGTGTTGGAATCATTTGATTCCTGCATTGATTAATATGTTAACTGCAGTGAGGCTTTTTAAAGCATGTGAAACATTTACAATGAGTGTTGGAATCATTTGTTTGCAGCTCTTTTTGCATCATGGCTGGCCATTACATTTCTCTTTTATTCGCTTTTGTCATTCACTTCAAGTGCTAGTAATGGTCTCATAATAAATTCTTCTAGACCCGAGGTTACCACAGCACATCGTGGTGTTGTTGCTGCTGATGATGGTCGATGTTAGAATTGGGAGGGGGAGGGATTTCGAGAGAAGGAGGTCATGCTGTTGATGCATCAGTAGCTGTTGCTTTTTGCTTGGGTGTTGTGAGCCCAGCTTCAAGTGGCATTGGTGGAGGCGCATTCATGCTTCTTAGGTTAGCCAATGGGACAACAGAAGCTTTTGATATGAGAGAAACTGCACCCATGAAAGCTTCAAAGGTACTCAGAATTGGTTACATCTTCTCCCTTTTGTTTTTGTTTATTTATTGAGGCTCCTTTTGTTCTTTTTGTTTGACAAATATGTTAATGGTAATCAATTTTAGGTGGAGAAAAATTTCACTGATGTTGTTTTCTCTTTCCTTCATTATAGGCAGTCATATCTTTCAGGACTTGGTCCTCGTCAACTAATTCAAGTTCTATTCATGGTTTTGTTTCATCAATTGTCAAGTCTTGTTTTCATTTGCATGACTACAAGCTAAAAGAGTTTGGATGCACCTAAGCTTTTTACTGGATGATCCACCATGTTGAAAATTTCCAAGCTGTATGAGTTTACCCTCTGATTATGTTAATTTGTTTGACGTGCTCCTCCGCTCCAATTTTTTTAGTATACACCTAGTTCTGGTAATGTAGGTGTCTATCTACGATCTACTCTAGTTGGTAGTAATTGATCATTGTTGGACATGAAAAATTCCAGACACAATATAATTAAAGTGATAAAAATATGACCATTACAAAAATATGACCGTTGAAAAAATATGACCATTTAAAAAATACGGTAGTAGAAAAATATAACTTTCACAAAAATATATTATATTTAGAAGAATGAAAAAAATAATAATTTGAAAGAAGCTAGTTTTTTTTTTTTTTTAGATTGGAAAGAAGGTAGTTAAAGTATAAGAATATTTTAATAGAAAATAGCTAAAGTAGATAGTCTTGTTGGAGTGTATATTAAAAAAATGACTAGCTAAAATAGTAAAGTGAAATTTTGAATAGCTATTTTAACTAGCCTTGCTGGAGATGCTCTTATGCTAGTTTCCTTTCTTGTGAGCCTCTCTCTCTCTCTCTCTTTACTTTAGTTTTAGTTTTTTTTTTTTTTTTTGAGTTATATTAATTGTGATAGCTTCTGTTAATGATAGCTTCTGTTAATTAATTGTACTAGTTATAAACTAAAAAGTAGTGGAATTCTGTTTCTCTTTAAAATAATAGTTCTCCTTTTTAAGAGTGGTGGAGTTCTGGTTCCCTTTGTTCCCAAACTTTTAAGTTTTCAATTTATTTTCAAAAAGATTTTCAATAGTGGAAAGAAAAAGATAAAATCAGCTTTACTTTCCATTATGAAGAATAGCTACAACAAAAATTCAAACTGAAATGTAAATAAATGATCATTTTGTTAACATCTCAACCCTTAACTTCTTCAATGCTTCACTTCATTTGATGGTTCTCGACTTAATTAATGTTATTTATATGTTACCTTTGCCCACTACCAGATTGAACAATTTTTTTCTTCTATGTTTGTGCTTAAATTTTGGGCTATTTAATTTGTTTATCTGTTGTGTTTGTTCATTTCTTTAATTTGCAGTCTTCCTTAATGAAATATTAGTTGGATAATGAACTATTCACCTTAATATCAATGCAGAACCTAGCTCCAGCCATTGCAGAGGCACCAAAAGAATCTAAAACAGTTGAGAGTTCGCGAAATAAGAGGATTGGTGACTTTTGATATTTTATTTTAATTTAATGGTATTTTTCACAATATGTTTAGAAAGTTAGATATGCATAGTTTTGGATGGTTTAAACTTTTTGTACCGTTTAGAACTTAAGGATATAGTTTTCGAATGTTTGGAATGTATAGATAATTGTTGAATGTTTATAATTTATGGATATAGTGTCTTTTTGATGTTTCAAACAATATTTTGATGGTTGATTGATGTTTTGTGATGCTTATTTCTAATATTTGTTAGATTGTACAAAATTGGTCAAATGGAACCTGCTGGAAAAAAAAAAAAAAAAAAAAAAAAAAAAAAAAAAAAAAAAACTGCATATTCTACGGCAGGCATAATAAGTCGTTGTATTACATATTTTACGGCGTGCAATCAGCGTCGTTATTTGGCTCACCAATTAACGGCGTGCAAAAGTAGTCATAGAAAAAGTATCAACGACGTACAAAATCTGCCGTTAAATAGTTTTTAACGACGTATTATAGCATGTCGTAGAAAAAGTAATAACGACATACAAAATCTGTCGTTAAATAGTTTTTAACGGCATACAAAACATGTCGTTGAAAGTGAATGACTTTTCATGACTGATCATAATATGACGTGTGCCTGCACGTCGTAGAAGGGTTTTTACGGCGTGCATTGCGCGCCGTAAAAACCCTTTTTTGTTGTAGTGAGTCTATGTCAAAGACAATAAATATGAGTAGTTATCCCTACCTCAAGCTTAGAAGGGGAGAAGGAAGAAAGACCCAAAAGTCGACGGAGGAGAAACCAAGCTTTGCTCCGATCAAAATGAAGCCCTCGACAAGCTCTACACTTTATCTCAAAGAAGCAAGGTGAGTAGAGGTCTTCAAACAAGTAGATTAAGGATCTTTGAGTGAAAAGTGCCTTTTGAGAGAGAGAAGGTGTTTCACGGTTCAGAGAGAGGAAGGAAAGAAAAGGTGAGAGAAAAGGTCAAGTGAGGGCCTTTATATAGTACTAGGTCAAAATAGATATAAGCCCCAAAGTCAACTCAAAATATCTAGTCAAAATATTCCCAAAAAGTAAGTCCAAACCGTGAGAAAATCTGGGAAAAAGTCGCAGGTGTCGACCCTTCACAACACAGGTGTCGACACCCAAGAAGAAATCTGGAACACTAAGTGTGGCTGCACTGTAGGTGTCGACCCTTCCCTAGGCTGATGTCGACATCGAAATGCAGTGGGTAATTTCAGAACAAGGGTCGACCCTTCCACAGATTGGTGTCGACACTTGCGGCCAACCAAAAAGAGAAGGTGTCGACACCACCAAGGTTGGTATCGACACCAAAATGCAGTGAACAAATTCAGATCAAGGGTCGACCCTTCCCAGCTTTGGTGTCGACCCTTGTGGCAAACAAAAGAGAAGGTGTTGACACCACCAAGACCGGTGTCGACCCCAGAACATGATTTTCAAGTTTCCAAACAACTTTTCAACGCGAACGAGCATGAATGAGCAATCCCAACAAGTTTAAATCAATTTGAACACCTCCCAAAACTAAGATACAACAACACCAAAGATTCCCAAAATAATATAAAGGGTTCAAATACATTTACCAAAAGCTTTAAAGGGCTCAAGTGCTACACATACTCTTAACACTTGCAGCACATTCAAGCTCGCTATGTTAAAAAAAAGGACACAAAGTACAACAAAATAATAAACCCTATAAAATTAACATAATAACCAAATTTATTAGATTGATGTAATTGAGAGTTAATTAACATTGAAAAGAGATAACCAATTCAAAACCATCTTCTATATGTGACCAATGGACATTTTAGCTTAAGTGACATTATCATATAAAGCTGCCTTGCTTTAGAACTATGTTCACCAACACTCCCTCCATGGACTTGACGCATCCTCCATCTTAGCTATGTCCATTGTCATGTGAGAAAACAAACAATAAGCTCCACTACTCTAACTGCAAAAGGGCCAACAAATTAGATTAAAATAAATTTTCTAGTAATTAAGAAATCACCAAACAATAAATTATATAATCTAGTGTGTTTCTTAACAAAAACAAACCCATAGAATAAACCAATCCAAACAAAACCAAGGATAAAGTAATGGTAAATTTCTTTTATGAATGGTCAAGAACAAATAAATAAAAAGATCTATACCTCCCAACTTGCATTATTAGGGGAAAAAACAAAAGGTCTAATTTAATTTTTGAATAGGAATATCTCCAAGAAAACATCACAACCATAGATAATTAATGAAATTATAATTTTCTTAAAAAAAAAAAATTCTTCGGTGCCTCCACTTTTTATTCAGCTTTGCAAAATGCATGAAAGTCAATAAGTCATTTTGTTGGCGGCAATTCAAAGCTGAAACAGGTCTAAACTCATCTTATATGAAACTCCTTTTACTCGTCTGATTGCATTACGGTTTCGTTGACTCTCCTAGCATAATTTTTATTCTATTTGAATAGCCTCTCACTCCATTTTCAATCCTGAAATAATTCTCGAAGATTCTATTTTTTCAAGAAAATCAAAATAAGGATACATGCTAATCCACGCAGCAAACATTTGTTGATGTTTCGAAATTCAGATTATACATTTTTCACTACCCTTGAGACAAATCCATTAGAAACATGAAATTCAAATCATGACAGCCAAACTAAATTCAAAGTTACATATAAATAACCCACACAACGTGTAGGAACCATAAGTTTAAACAATGCAAATTTCAAATCAAATTGTATTCTCCTAGAAGATTAATTAATATTTTTTTGACACTGATACACAACAACATAGACAATATAGTGATATTTATCACCAAAAAAAAAAAAAAAAACATAGACAATGTAGTGAGAACATGTGCCTAAAGGCACTCCTTAACAAAACCTAAGCATTCGATAGTGTATACAACTCAACATTAAATGAGAAAAAAAAATTGTATAAAACTCGATAGTGTATATGTAAAAACTTAAAAAATATATTTTCAAAACCTTTAAGAGTAATTCAGCCATAAATATTCTATTAGCATCATTATTTCAACACAATTTTTTTTTAAATCAATCCATTAAAGTTTATTCACCTGGGTTCCTTTACCCTAACTCTTCCACATTTACATTCCACTTTTTCCATGTAGACTAACCAAGAATAACACAATTGGTGAACGAAATATTGAATTGCCTTTTTTTGGCTTTCTAAATGACAAAATCAAAGTCTAAAAATCTAACAAAATCAAAGTCTAAAAATCTGAAATACCACACAACAATCAAACAGAAAATTACTCATGTCTACAATACTTCTAAATTGAACATCGCTAGCA
This sequence comes from Camellia japonica, assembly GCA_030407325.1. NCBI lineage: Eukaryota > Viridiplantae > Streptophyta > Magnoliopsida > Ericales > Theaceae > Camellia > Camellia japonica. The sequence continues at coordinate 16,530,799 of JAPPVO010000014.1, forward strand.
AAACTAATTAACGATGCCCACTTAATTAATAATAATACAGTAAATACGCCATAAATAATTTCTTGCAATACATCCAAGCTCTATAATAAAATTATGTGAACAAAGTTGAAAACTACCCTAAACTGCCAAGTGAACCTCGAAAGATAAATAACTCAAGTATTGAAATAGTCTATTATCTCATACTCTTAGCACTTGTAGCACATTCAAGCTCACTGTGTCAAAATAGAGATCTCATGTCTCGAGCAATTTGATTACCGGCTTGACACTTATTTTCTATATTTAAGCAAGTATAGCAAAAAATAAATGGAAAAAAAAAATGGCAAATAAAAGTTAAAATTTAAAAATTTAAACTTGATGACAAAATAGTGTTGCATTAGATAACATTTACCTATCTATGCATTTTTTTCAAATAAAATGTTGGAGAGGAGTCAAACAACTTTGACATGTCACCAAAATATTTTACAAAATTGACTCAACTTGAGAGATTGTAGGTTGCAAAACTTGGTCTCTAATCTTACCCTTCTAGTGGATGACTCGTGCCTAAAAATACCACCTAGTGAAATTGTCCATACACAAATAGTGATATAGGGTAAAAAATTCCTTTAGCCTTCTAACAATTTGACAAATTAAAATGACAAAATAGAAAATTACTCATGCCTACGATACTCCTAAATTGAACATTGCTAGCAAAACTAATTAACGGTGCCTACTTAATTAATAGCAGTTGTTTCTAGTGCAAAAGTTGCTTCAATTTTGTTGCCTTAAATGCAAGAGAAGTAACCAAACAGCTAGTTTCAGCATTCTCATGGAAGCATTAACAATAACAATATAATAAATCAATTGCTAATTTAATATTCCTTTCATAATCAATTAAGAAAAGCTCCACAATTAGAATACAAAAGAAATTCTGTATAAAATATCAAAAGAATTTGCATATAATATCAAATGTATTCCTATATGAAATATCAAGACAAAGAACAACGAAGACAATTGCTTTCGAGATGATAATTTACTGTATTCCATAAAAATATTATTCAAAGGATATGATCAATTTAAAAGAAGGAAAAAAAAAAAAAACCATAAACTCAAAACCAGTCAACCCATTGCTTCAAATAAAAGAATAATGAACTTAAAATATGAACTTGGCATTCATTTTCATTCTAACAATCGTGTCAAAATTAGAGTGTCATAGTGTTGGTGACAGGTTCATACCCAAATCTTGCACATACCATGATGGAGGCTTGAATAGCAATTTCACTCACTTATAAAACTCAAAGCATTATGAGCTGCTTGAAATATTTATGTTCAACAAATGGAATTAAAGTGTAATACCCACGACTTACATATGTCAAAATAGACAACAAAAGATAACATTCATTTGAATATTTTATCAAGCTTGGAATTGCATTCCTACTTTGTTTTAATGCTAACGCTGTGTTTGGATCATGAATAGGGATTTGGAAAGGGAAAGGAAAATAGAGAAATAATTTAGTTTATATTCCATTCACATTTCACTAATTCTTTTACTCTCTCTCTTCATAATCCTACCAAAATCCACAATCCAAACACACCTACGAATATTATACAACACATCCGTAACATAGACATTTTCATAAATGTGTCTTTTAAAAAAAACATAAGCATAACTATGCCAATCTTAAGGAACGTTCCTACAGGAGAGGGGAAAAGAAAAAAAAAAAAAAAAAAGTCATATTAGCACCTCCACAATTCAATCCCACGAGAAATTGAAGTGCCAAAAAATTATTATTGAATAGTAATTAAGATATAAAGCTCATAGGCATGGCTACTAATAGAAGTTTTTTTAAAAAATTACAAAAAAAAAAAAAAGAAGCGAAAAATCATATGCATAATGCTTCCCTTTGGAATTATACCACCAGGATTTTTATTAACCCAAGAAAGACAAATTTAGTGATGTATTTTTTGTTAATGTTAAAGTGGCAGATAACATCAAATTTTATTGCTAAGAATATAATTGAAACTACCTAATAGAATTTCCAGGTAATTTCCAGCTAATTAATGTAAGCAAATTCTTGAACCCAAACAAATATTAGCTAAACACACGTACATGTACCTCAAAGAGATACAGAGAGAAAAAGAAAGTGAGAGGACCAAACATCAATCAATTGAAGAGAAACCCATTACAAATAGTTTCTCTTTATTCCCAACTACAAAAGTTTCTCTTTCTTTCTCTGATTCAAATCTTAGGAAAGTAAATGCAACATATCAGTCTATTCCTTCTCTTCACAATCAAAAACCTTCCTAACATAATTCAAATTAATCCAACCAAAGAATCCACATGATCAAAGTAATTAGAAAGTTTTATAGCAATATCCAAAAGTTCTCTTTGTTTTGGGAAAAAGTTGGGAATGAATCTAACCAATAACAAAAATCTACATGATCAAGGTTTTCCTGCTATATACAAATCACAAAGCAAAACAAACAAATCACTGAGAAAAATAGAGTGAAATAGTGGGTTGTGCACCAACCAATAATAAAACTTCAAGAGGGCTCAAACCTTACACCTCTTCGGAAATAAAGCATCCTTGGAACCCTCAAGACAATATCAGACATCCAATTGAAATCATTAATAAAAGACAATAATTCGTGACTCAATCAGAAAACTAGATGCCCAATCAAAACTTCATGTTGCATGTATCAGAGACTTAATCAATCCCTAGTTGTAAATGGCCTAGTTGATACCAAATCAATCCCTAATCGATACCCAAAGTATGATAATTGTAAGAAAAGATTAAACCATTGCTTCAAAATTTATTCAACTTTTCAACTCAATAGCAAGCATGATTGATGATTAATTCATAGACTTGTAGAGTCAAGGAAGACAACCAGCCAAAAGAAAAAGTTAGACAACCAGAATGAGCAACCATTGCTTAAATAAGAATACAAATCAGATACTTACCTCAGTGTTTGGATGTGATAGGTTCTGAAGAAGTTTTACTTCTTCCTCATGCTCTCTAATGTGAGCCTATTAAGCAAATTAAAAACAAAAAAAAAAAGTTTTGCCAATCAACCAATCCAAATATATACATACTTATATAGTACACCACAAAGACAAATCTTCAAATACAAATTGTAGGAATCCATAACATAAATGTAATAAAGCAACTAAACCTGTGTTTTCTCTTCTTGAACCACTATTGACAGTAATTGTAACCTTCATTCAGACATATACCAATGACAACAAAAAACAAAATTGCTACGCTATATAACAAATGTACAACAAAACAAATGGTATATTTAACAAATTACTAAACAAATGCTATGTAAAACAAACTAATAATAATAACAAAATTACTAACCTGCTTGATGGCTGGAAGCTCTCTATAATCCAGCCAAATGCACTGCAGGGTGTGGCTGCTTCAACAAGAATCTGATTCTTGATTTGCAAATGTTGGAGTTGATCGGTGTTATTCTAATTAATGACAGGAATAAAAATTAAAATTTAGGAATAATTATTGAAAAATGTTTACACAAATGTAGAGATAGAATAAGAAAGAGACCATAGTTGTGATGGAGGATACCCATTGAATCGTGGCCTCGAAATCGCTTTAAGTGCTTCAGTCGTCCATCAGCACTTTGTATATCAAGTCTCAATTGTTGTTTCGCAATCACCACAAACCCATGGTGAAGACTGTGATGGTTGAGACTTTAGAATGGGCTGTGACGACTACATCGAGGAGAAAGTTGAAGTGGTCTCAAACCGATGGTGAGGAGGTGAAAACAATGAGGAAGATGAAAGGAATGAGCTAAAACGACATTAAACCTACAATGGAAACCAAGCACCCTGTTACCAACAAATATTGCAAAAAAATAAAACACAAAACTAATGTTTAGCATCAAACCAAACAAAACAAAAGTATAGTTCAAATCTATCACAATTTTAGCAACGACACTAACTAATTAATCAACAAAACCAATTAAAGTTTACAACAACTTTCTCCAGTGTTTCAACAAAACTAACTAATTAAATATCTGTTTGGGATCTCATTGAACAAAACATTGAATACCCAAACACCGAATACCAACAACCTTAGTCTGCTCCATTGCCTCCATCAAAGTCGCTGCATCGTATGGCAAAAACATAATGGTGCTTAAATAGATAGATTAATGGGCTGTTCAAAAAAAAAAAATAGATAGATTAATGGTGACTTTAGAAACTGATTTAAAACAAATCTAGCAATCGAAACTGATTTAATACAAATCTAATACAAATCAGCAAAAGGAAATCAACTAATTAATCAACAAAACTAATTAATTAAAGTTTCCAGTAGCTTTTCCCATGGTTTCAACGTCTCCAACATAACTAACTAATTAAAATAACTATTTGGGATATCCTTGAATAGAGCTAGCAAGACCAAGACACTGAAACAGGGCCATCAAGGCCAAAACGAGTACCCACAACCTTAGTCTACTCCATTGCCGCAGTTGAAGTCACTACAAAGGTTGATTGATGGTGCTTAAACATACAGTAGAAAAAATATAAAGAGATACATTAAAGATAATGGTGCTTAAAGATAGGGTAGAAAAAATATAATGAGATAGATTAATGGTGCGTACAAAACCCAATGAAAAAATATTAATTTTGACAAAATACAATCGTAATAGATCTTTAAGTAAAATCCAGGAATGACATAACCAAAATTTAACTTTCTTTACTTTTTTAGCCACTTTCTCAGCAACAAAAAGACAATTAATTCACCACATTGATGAAATTTTGCAGGTTCAAACCCAAACCCAAACACTAACTATACAAACCATAAAAAAAATAAAAATTCAATTAGTTCAGATTGCTAGAGTTCAACACAATTCAATTGTTGCCCTAAAAGGACCTAAAACAGTGTCAATGCTTCTTTTATTCAACCATAGAAGTTAGCTTCAACCAAAACTAATCTGCTTACAAAAAGGTTGAATAGAGAGAGCAAAAGTATTAAGAAGGCAATGTAAAGTGCCAAACAAATTTCTTACTCATAATAGTAAACACTCATACCCAACTCATTTTTTTAAAAAGGCAATATAATTTCATCCTATTTTTGTAGAAACAGAATCTAATAAAAAGAAATAATTCGTGTTGGTAATTCTGTCCAAGAATTTTGCTATTCGGAATTTTGTTGGTAACAAATAAGAAAAAAAAAAACAAACCCAAATAAAAGAGGGGAAAAAAGTGAGAGGGAGAGAGAGAGAGAGAAGGGCAAAGATTGATTATCATATCAAAATCTAAAATCCAAAACCCAAACCCATTAATGAAAATTTTCGCCACTTTCTCAGCAACAAATAGACAATTAATTCACCACATTGATGAAATTTTGCAAGTTCAAACCCAAACCCAAAGACTAACTATACAAACCATAAAAAAATAAAAATAAAAATTCAATTGGTTCAGATTGCTGGAGTTCAACACAATTCAATTGTTGCCCTAAAAGGATCTAGAACAGTGTCAATGCTTCTTTTATTCAACCATAGAAGTTAGCTTCAACCAAAACTAATCTGCTTAAAAAAGGTTGAATAGAGAGAGCAAAAGTATTAAGAAGGCAATGTAAAGTGCCGAACAATTTCTTACTCATAATAGTAAACACTCACACCCAACTCATTTTTTTAAAAAGGCAATATAATTTCAACCTATTTTTTTAGAAACAGAATCAATAAAAAGAAATAATTATGTGTTGGTAATTCAGTCCAAGAATTTTGCTATTCGAAATTCTGTGCTGGTAACAAATAAGAAAAAAGAAAAACAAACCCAAATAAAAGAGGGGAAAAAAGTGAGAGGGAGAGAGAGAGAAGAGGCAAAGATTGATTATCATATCAAAATCTAAAATCCAAAACCCAAAAAACCCTAGATTCACACACCCTCTTCAAAAAAAAAAAAAACCAGCGAGGGGAGGCAAAGATTGAACAATAACAAACCCAATGGAACAATAACAAACCCAATAGAACAATAACAAAAGGGAGAGTAAAAAAAGGTGAGGATTTAGCCTTTTACCTTGGAGCTGTGTAGAGAGAGAGGAGGAAAACATTGAGCCAGATGGTACAAATCACCCCCTTCAGGGGGTTGTATTCCGTCGGAGGAAATCACCACGGAGATTACTTAAACTTCTAGAGAGAGAAAGCTTGGTGGAAAGAAGAAGATGTAGAGTGTGAGCGAGAATGAAGTTTCAAATTTTGAAATCAAAATAGAGAGAAAGAGAAGAAGACGTCTGTGGGAGAAAGAGGAAAGAAGTTATTCAGTGCAAAATTGATTAAACCAAAGCTAAATCTGGACCATTTCTTAAACTTCGTAAAAGATCTAAACCATTGAAATGTCCAAATAGGACAAATGAGAGTAGGATATTTTCAACCCTTAGGTTAAATCAATTTGATGGTATATATTTTGACACACATACAAATGTCCCATCCCCAATTAATTAAAGTTTCCAGTAGCTTTTCCCATGGTTTCAACGGCTCCAACATAACTAACTAATTAAAATAACTATTTGGGATATCCTTGAATAGAGCTAGCAAGACCAAGACACTGAAACAGGGCCAGCAAGGTGTAGACACCCCATTTTTGACCGTCCTCAAGACTTGGACGTCACCGTTTGAACACCCGGTGATCATCCATGTTTGTGTTCGTTTGGAGTTCCCGGAGGTCTCGGCTACGCGCCTTGCCTCAGGATCTCTGAACTCGACTGTTTAGTGTCTGGTTTTGCACCAAACACTTGTGTTTTGCCTTGGAGGGGCAGGGAATGCCTTGTGAGGCATCCCCACACATCACCGGCCATGGCTAGAGGCCACCGGCTGGTGTTTTGTTGCCATCGGCAATGTATATTGCCGGTCGGCATTCTTTGTTGCCGGTCGGCAGTCCATTTTGTCAAAATGGCACTTTTGAGCTGCCGACTACTGTTCATCTGCTTTTGCAGATATTTTAATACAGCTGGCTTGCATTTTGTTCCCCTCCATACACGTGTATGGAGGGATGGCTTCCTTGTTAGCTTCTTGAGTAAGCTTTACAAGATTGGCTTCTCTATAAGAGGAGCCCTCCTCTCTTGGCTTTAGGGTTGGAGATTTTTAGAAAAGTTCAGAGGGAGCTCTAGTTCTAGGTTTAGGATTTTGTATCTATCCTATATCTATATCTCTCATTCTCTTGTATTTGTGTGTGTTTAGGCTTACTATTGCACACAAACACATAGTTTTACACCTTCTCTTAGTTTGTGAAGGACCAGAGGTCTGTTCTTGAGGTTCTTGGGTGGTTTTGAGCTTGGAGGAGCAGCTGGTCCACCATTGTTGAAGAGGTTCTTCAAGGGTAACAATCTTACCCCTTTTTACCCCATTCTTGCATACTATTTTTGCCTATCTTAGAACTATTTTTGAGCTTAGTGTATAATATAAAAAAGTTCTATTTTTGGGCCCTCTAAATAGTTTGTTTAGAGTGTTTTGTGGTTTGGAGGTGTTTGACCCCTCTTAAGCCTTAAGGGCTCCATTTTGTGCTATTTTGAGTGAGCTCCGGGACTTTGGTGTTTGGGCCTCCTCACCACTGAAATCTTGAGGGATTTCAGTGGTAAGGATGGTGCCTTGAAGTCCCAAGAAGGAGAGGGCCACCCCCTCTCCTTATTGTCCTTGAAAAGGGCCATTTTTGCCTCTTTAATGAGCACCTAGCTAAGCCTCATGTTGACCATGCCTTGGCTGTTATTTATGCTTATTTTGCCATGAAAAGCATTGTTGTATGTTGGTTTTGGTACACCATGCTTGCTTAGCATACATGCCTTGTAATGCCATTTTGTTGCCTTAACATGCCTTAGGTTGTAAACCATTGTTCTAGCATGTTTTAGGCTTGGCTTTGTGAAGCTTTTGTGCTTATTTTTCTATGTTTGAGGTCTGTCCTTAGTTGTTTGGGTCGACTTTGGCATGCTTAGTATAGCTCCTTTGCATTTTTGGTTTGTTGGCCTTAAGTGTGTGAATGTATAGCATGCATCCTTGCCTTAATTTAGTGGGTTGGGACCATTTACCATGTTATTTCAGTCCCTTTAACATGCTTGTATGCTTGCCTTGGATGCTTCTTTGAAGCTTTGAAAGCTTGTCTTGCATGCTCCATGTTTTGGCCATTGTGCATACCCTTTGAATTTGAGCCACTTAGATGCCATCTAGTGTTCCTTGGGTGTTGTCTAGGCTGCCTTAGACTTGTTTTAAGTCCTCTTAGCCTTGTGAGGCTTGGTGGACTTAGTCTTGGTTTAAGCCTCTTGGCTTGTCTTGGGTTTTTGGCCTTGTTTGCATGCCTTGTTTGTCTTGTTTAATTGGTTTAGCACCTTTTGTAACATGATTTTCAAGCTTACCTTGCATGCCATTAGTCCATGTTACGCCTCTTTCAAGTGTGCTTGAGAGTTGCCCTTTTGTGCTTGAGTGTTAGCCCTTTAACATATGCATGTGTGTATGTGTGTTTAGTCCTCATTTCATAGCATTTTGGCCACTGTTTTGGGCCTAATTAGAGCTTCCTAAATCATGTTTAAGTCCATCCTATGCTTGCTTGCATGCTTACCTTGCATGTTTGTTTGCATGCTTGCATGTATACCTTGTATGCTCATGTTGCATGCTAGTTCATATGCTTAGGTTGCACTCCATCTAGCATGCATGCCTTGTTCCTTGATCTAGTGATAAGAATTGGGCCTTTGTTTGTTGGTTTGCATTACATTTGAAATCAACATGCACAATTTGGTCTCTTGGGCCATCACGCATGGAAATGCGCGATTGATGGTCCGAGAACCAAGGAGCATGTCCCTTTGAGTCACTAACATGATAAGGGACATGATTGGTGCATATATGGCTTGAATTGCATTGCCATGCAAAGCTCTGTCCTCTGCTGTTGTCAAACAGGTTCTGCAGGAACTTTTTGCCGATCGACTGCACAGAGTGCCGACCGGCAAACAATTGGTGGCCGATGGATTCATTCTCAGCCGACGAACATCTCCTACGGCCGGTGGCCATTCTCCCCAGCCGGTGGTACTGCACAGTGCTCAGAGAGGCAACCCTGAGGCTTTGGCAGTCTTCAAAGGAGTATAGCAGGGAAAACAGAGGCAGCTTGCGCATGGCAGTGTACTTCCGAGCAAGACCGAGCATGCATTGCATTGGGCTCTCCTCCCGAGGCAGTTTACTGTTTTCCCTAGATTAGTTGATTTGCTTAGCTAATTAGATGGCCTGTAATATTTAATTAGCTTGTAGGTTAATTATCTGTAATATTTATTTGGTCCCTCCGGGTGAGGGCGAATCTGTAATAAGTGTGGGTGCGTGTGTGTGCATGTCTTCCAATCCCCACTTCTTCCTTCCCTTTTATTTATCCGCTTATGATGGTAGATTAGGGCATGTTTAAATTAGCATACCTTATGCTATGCATGCGTGCATCCATACATTTGTCTTGCATGCACCGGGCTCGATACATCATGCTAACTGCATTTGTACTTCAATCCCAAATTGAATACGTGCATCAATTGATTGCATTTCACATGTCATGTTTAGGTTAGCCGAGCCTACCCTAATTGCATCCTGTATGTGTTGCATTAGCCAAACTTAACATGAACTAGGACCATGCATGTTGGCTAACTAGTTTATTGTTTTGGCACGGAGTACGATGTAAGTATTTTCATGTTTTAGCATACCGCATGCGTGTGAGTGTTAACATGACAGCATGCTTACCATGCGACTAAAGTGCTTATGTGAGATAAACTATTTGATTGCCTGTGGGTGAAGGTTGGATTGTCTGAGTTGGAAAAACTCATTGAAATCTGTATTTTAGCCTACTTGCGAGTAGCAAATTCCAAAGTGTTTTTCAAGACAAACGGATATGCAATACTTATTTCCAAATTAGGCAATCTAGTCTATACTTGTTTGCTGTGCGCATAACATAGTAATTCTAGGCTAATAACCGGAATAAGAACACATAACGTTTTCAAAATCGGATATCATGGTTAGTAGAGGCCGGTCTTCGGACCGGGCGAGAGGGGGTGCTCATAGCTGACCTTCCCCAATCGTACCCAAGCTCCCGAGCCGAGGCAACTTTGGTGATAACGGACACGTGGCCTTTGGCACCGAGTCAGGGTTTCCTAAATTTCCCTATTAAAAAAATATTTAGGTGGCGACTCTGTATCTGGCAAAGTAGTCCATGTTTGGCACTTCTTTTCAAAAATCTGTTTTCTCAAAACGATTTGCCGGATTTGGACTCTTTGGTTCAGATTTAAAACCGCAAACAAAATCGAGTCCGAACTGAAGCGTGTAGCGCGGGGTCCCTCGCGGGCGTGTTACACAAGGCCAAAATGAATACCCACAACCTTAGTCTGCTCCATTGCCGCCGTCGAAGTCACTACAAATGTTGATTGATGGTGCTGAAACATACAGTAGAAAAAATATAAAGAGATACATTAAAGATAATGGGGCTTAAAGATAGGGTATAAAAAATATAATGAGATAGATTAGTGGTGCTTGAACAAGGGTTGATTAATGGTGCGTGAAACCCTTGCTGTTGAGTACAAAACCCATCAAAAAAATATTAATTTTGACAAAATACAATCGTAATAGATCTTTAAGTAAAATCCAGTAATGACAATAACCAAAATTTAACTTTCTTTACTTTTTTTCGCCACTTTCTCAGCAACAAATAGACAATTAATTCACCACATTGATGAAATTTTGCAGGTTCAAACCCAAACCCAAACACTAACTATACAAACCATAAAAAAAATAAAAAAAATAAAAATTCAATTAGTTCAGATTGCTGGAGTTCAACACAATTCAATTGTTGCCCTAAAAGGATCTAGAACAGTGTCAATGCTTCTTTTATTCAACCAGAGAAGTTAGCTTCAACCAAAACTAATCTGCTTACAAAACGGTTCAATAGAGAGAGCGAAAGTATTAAGAAGGCAATGTAAGTGCCAAACAAATTTCTTACTCATAATAGTAAACACTCATACGCAACTCATTTTTTTAAAAATGCAATATAATTTCATCCTATTTTTGTAGAAACAGAATCTAAGAAAAAGAAATAATTCTGTGCTGGTAATTCTGTCAAAAAATTTTGCTAATCGGAATTTTGGGTTGGTAACAAATAAGAAAAAAAAAAAAACAAAACCAAATAAAAGAGGGGAAAAAAGTGAGAGGGAGAGAAACAGAGAAGAGGCAAAGATCGATTATCATATCAAAATCTAAAATCCAAAACCCAAACCCATTATGAAATTTTTGCCACTTTCTCAGCAACAAATAGACAATGAATTCACCACATTGATGAAATTTTGCAGGTTCAAACCCAAACCCAAACCCAAACCCAAAGAGTAACTATACAAGCCATAAAAAAAATAAAAAATAAAAATTCAATTGGTTCAGATTAATGGAGTTCAACACAATTCAATTGTTCCCATAAAAGGATCTAGAACAGTGTCAATGCTTCTTTTATTCCACCATAGAAGTTAGCTTCAACCATAAACTAATCTGCTTACAAAAAGGTTGAATAGAGAGTGCAAAAGTATTAAGAAGGCAATGTAAAGTGCCAAACAATTTCCTACTCATAATAGTAAACACTCATACCCAACTCATTTTTTTAAAAAGACAATATAATTTCATCCTATTTTTTTAGAAACAGAATCTAATAAAAAGAAATAATTCTGTGCTGGTAATTCAGTCCAAGAATTTTGCAATTCGAAATTCTGTGCTGGTAACAAATAAGAAAAAAGAAAAACAAACCCAAATAAAAGAGGGGAAAAAAAGTGAGAGGGAGGAGAGAGAGAAGAGGCAAAAATTGATTATCATATCAAAATCTAAAATGCAAAACCCAAACAAAACCCTAGATTCACACACCCTCTTCCAAAAAAAAAAAAAAACCAGCAGAGGTGAGGCAAAGATTGAACAATAACAAACCCAATGGAACAGTAACAAACCCAATAGAACAATAACAAAAGGGAGAGTAAAAAAAGGTGAGGATTTAGCCTTTTACCTTGGAGCTGTGTAGAGAGAGAGGAGGAAAACATTGAGCCAGATGGTACAAATCACACCCTTTCAGCGGGGTTGTATTCCGTCGGAGGAAATCACCACCGGAGATTACTTAAACTTCTAGAGAGAGAAAGCTTGGTGGAAAGAAGAAGATGTAGAGGTGTGAGAGAGAATGAAGTATCAAATTTTGATATCAAAATTAGAGAGAAAGAGGAAGAAGACGTCTGTGGGAGAAAGAGAAAGAAGTCATTTAGTGCAAAATTGATTAAACCAAAGCTAAATCTGGACCATTTATTAAACTTAGTAAAACTGATCTAAACCATTGAAATGTCCAAATAGGACAAATCAGAGTAGGATATTTTCAACCCTTAGATTAAATCAATCTGATGGTCTATATTTTGACACACATACAAATGTCCCATCCCCAATTAATTAAAGTTTCCAGTAGCTTTTCCCATGTTTTCAACGGCTCCAACATAACTAACTAATTAAAATAATTATTTGGGATATCCTTGAATAGAGCTAGCAAGACCAAGACACTGAAACAGGGCCAGCAAGGCCAAAACGAATACCCACAACCTTAGTCTGCTCCATTGCCGCAGTCGAAGTCACTACAAAGGTTGATTGATGGTGCTTAAACATACAGTAGAAAAAATATAAAGCGATACATTAAAGATAATGGTGCTTAAAGATAGGGTTGAAAAAATATAATGAGATAGATTAATGGTGCGTCAAACCCTTGCTATTGAGTACAAAACCCATCAAAAAATATTAATTTTCACAAAATACAATTGTAATGGATCTTTAAGTAAAATCCAGGAATGACAATAACCAAAATTCAACTATCTTTACTTTTTTCGCCACTTTCTCAGCAACAAATAGACAATTAATTCACCACATTGATGAAATTTTGCAGGTTCAAACCCAAACCCAAAGACTAACTGTACAAACCATAAACAAAATCAAAATTCAATTGGTTCAGATTGCTGCAGTTCAACACAATTCAATTGTTGCCCTAAAAGGATCTAGAACAGTGTCGATGCTTCTTTTATTCAACCATAGAAGTTAGTTTCAACCAAAACTAATCTGCTTACAAAAAGGTTGAATATAGAGAGCAAAAGTATTGAGAAGGCAATGTAAAGTGCCAAATAAATTTCTTACACATAATAGTAAACACTCATACCCAACTCATTTTTTTAAAAAGGCAACGTAATTTCATCCTATTTTTGTAGAAACAGAATCTAATAAAAAGAAATAATTCTGTGCGGGTAATTCTGTCCAAGAATTTTGCTACTCGAAATTTTGTGATGGCAACAAATAAGAAAAAAGAAAAATAAACCCAAATAAAAGAGTGGAAAAAAAGTGAGAGGGAGAGAGAGAGAAGAGGCAAAGATTGATTATCATATCAAAATCTAAAATCCAAAACCCAAACAAAACCCTAGATTCACACACCCTTTTCCAAAAAACAAAACCCAGCAGAGGGGAGGCAAAGATTGAACAATAACAAACCCAATGGAACAATAACAAACCCAATAGAACAATAACAAAAGGGAGAGTAAAAAAAGGTGAGGATTTAGCCTTTAACCTAGGAGCTGTGTAGAGTGAGAGGAGGAAAACATTGAGCCAGATGGTACAAATCACCCCCTCTCAGTAGGGTTGTATTCCGTGGGAGGAAATCACCACCGGAGATTACTTAAACTTCTAGAGAGAGAAAGCTTGGTGGAAAGAAAAAGATGTAGAGGTGTGAGAGAGAATGAAGTTTCAAATTTTGAAATCAAAATTATAGAGAAATAGGAAGAAGACGTCTGTGGGAGAAAGTGGAAGAAGTTATTCAGTGGAAAATTGATTAAACCAAAGCTAAATCTGGACCATTTATTAAACTTAGTAAAACTGATCTAAACCATTGAAATGTCCAAATAGGACAAATGAGAGTAGGATATTTTCAACCCTTAGATTAAATCAATCTAATGGTCTATATTTTCATACACACACAAATGTCCCATCCCCAATTAATTAAAGTTTCCAGTAGCTTCTCCCATGGTTTCAACGGCTCCAACATAACTAACTAATTAAAATAACTATTTGGGATATCCTTGAATAGAGCTAGCAAGACCAAGACACTGAAACAGGGCCAGCAAGGTCAAAACGAATACCCACAACCTTAGTCTGCTCCATTGCCGCAGTCGAAGTCACTACAAAGGTTGATTGATGGTGCTTAAACATGCAGTAGAAAAAATATAAAGAGATACATTAAAGATAATGGTGCTTAAAGATAGGGTAGAAAAAATATAATGAGATAGATTAGTGGTGCTTGAACAAAGGTTGATTAATGGTGCGTGAAACCCTTGCTATTGAGTACAAAACCCAATAAAAAAAAAATATTAATTTTGACAAAATACAATCGTAATAGATCTTTAAGTAAAATCCAGGAATGACAATAACCAAAATTTAACTTTCTTTACTTTATTTGCCACTTTCTCAGTAACAAATAAACAATTAATTCACCACATTGATGAAATTTTGCAGGTTCAAACCCAAACCCAAACACTAACTATACAAACCATAAAAATAAAATAAAATAAATAAAAATTCGATTAATTCAGATTGCTAGAGTTCAACACAATTCAATTGTTGCCCTAAAAGGATCTAAAACAGTGTCAATGCTTCTTTTATTCAACCATAGAAGTTACCTTCAACCAAAACTAATCTGCTTACAAAATGGTTGAATAGAGAGAGCAAAAGTATTAAGAAGGCAATGTAAAGTGCCAAACAATTTCTTACTCATAATAGTAAACACTCATACCCAACTTATCTTTTTAAAAAGGCAATATAATTTCAACCTATTTTTTAAGAAACGGAATCAAATAAAAAAAAATAATTTTGTGCTGGTAATTCAGTCCAAGAATTTTGCAATTCGAAATTCTGTGCTGGTAACAAATAAGAAAAAAGAAAAACAAACCCAAATAAAAGTGGGGAAAAAAGTTGAGAGGGAGAGAGAGAGAAGAGGCAAAGATTGATTGTCATATCAAAATCTAAAATCCAAAACCCAAACAAAACCCTAGATTCACACACCCTCTTCCAAAAAAAAAAAAAAAAACCTAGCCGAGGGGAGGCAAAGATTGAACAATAACAAACCCAATGGAACAATAACAAACCCAATAGAACAATAACAAAAGGGAGAGTAAAAAAAGATGTGGATTTAGCCTTTTACCTTGGAGTTGTGTAGAGAGAGAAGAGGAAAACATTGAGCCAGATGGTACAAATCACCCCCTTTCAGCGGGGTTGTATTCCGTCGGAGGAAGTCACCACCGGAGATTACATAAACTCCTAGAGAGAGAAAGCTTGGTGGAAAGAAGAAGATGTAGAGGTGTGAGAGAGAATGAAGTTTCAAATTTTGAAATCAAAATTAGAGAGAAAGGGGAAGAAGACGTCTGTGGGAGAAAGAGAAAGAAGCTATTTAGTGCAAAATTGATTAACCAAAGCTAAATCTGGACCATTTATTAAACTTAGTAAAATGATCTAAACCATTGAAATGTCCAAATAGGACAAATGAGAGTGGGATATTTTCAACCCTTAGATTAAATCAATCTGATGGTCTATATTTTGACACACATACAAATGTCCCATCCCCAATTAATTAAAGTTTCCAGTAGCTTTTCCTATGTTTTCAACGGCTCCAACATAACTAACTAATTAAAATAACTATTTGGGATATCCTTGAATAGAGCTAGCAAGACCAAAACACTGAAACAGGGCCAGCAAGGTCAAAACGAATACCCACAACCTTAGTCTGCTCCATTGCCGCAGTCGAAGTCACTACAAAGGTTGATTGATGGTGCTTAAACATGCAGTAGAAAAATATAAAGAGATACATTAAAGATAATGGTGCTTAAAGATAGGGTAGAAAAAATATAATGAGATAGATTAGTGGTGCTTGAACAAAGGTTGATTAATGGTGCGTGAAACCCTTGCTATTGAGTACAAAGCCCAATAAAAAATATTAATTTTGACAAAATACAATCGTAATAGATCTTTAAGTAAAATCCAGGAATGAAAATAACCAAAATTTAACTTTTTTTACTTTTGTCGCCACTTTCTCAGTAACAAATAGAAAAATAATTCACCACATTGATGAAATTTTGCAGCTTCAAACCCAAACCCAAAGCCTAACTATACAAACCGTAAAAAAAATACAAATTCAATTGGTTCAGATTGCTGGAGTTCAACACAATTCGATTGTTGCCCTAAAAGGATCTAGAACAGTGTCAATGCTTCTTTTATTCAACCGTAGAAGTTAGCTTCAACCAAAACTAATCTGCTTACAAAAAGGTTGAATAGAGAGAGCAAAAGTACTAAGAAGGCAATGTAAAGTGCCAAACAAATTTCTTACTCATAATAGTAAACACTCATACCGAACTCATTTTTTTAAAAGGACAATATAATTTCGTCCAATTTTTGTAGAAACAGAATCTAATAAAAAGAAATAATTCTGTGCTGGCAATTCTGTCCAAGAATTTTGCTAATCGGAATTTTGGGTTGGTAACAAATAAGAAAAAAGAAAAACAAACCCAAATAAAAGAGGGGAAAAAAGTGAGAGGGAGAGAGAGAGAGAAGCGGCAAAGATTGATTATCATATCAAAATCTAGAATCCAAAACCCAAACCCATTAATGAAAATTTTCGCCACTTTCTCAGCAACAAATAGACAATCAATTCAACACATTGATGAAATTTTGCCGGTTCATACCCAAACCCAAACACTAACTATACAAACCATAAAAAAATAAAAAATAAAAATCAATTGGTTCAGATTGCTGGAGTTCAACACAATTCAATTGTTGCCCTAAAAGGATCTAGAACAGTGTCAATGCTTCTTTTATTCAACCATGGAAGTTAGCTTCAACAAAAACTAATCTGCTTACAAAAAGGTTGAATACAGAGAGCAAAACTATTAAGAAGGCAATGTCAAGTGCCAAACAAATGTCTTACTCATAATAGTAAACACTCATACCCAACTCATTTTTTTAAAAAGGCAATATAATTTTATCCTATTTTTGTAGAAACAAAATCTAATAAAAAGAAATAATTCTGTGCTGGTAATTCTGTCCAAGAATTTTGCTATTCGAAATTTTGAGTTGGTAACAAATAAGAAAAAAAAAAACAAACCCAAATAAAAGAGGGGAAAAAAGTGAGAGGGAAAGAGAGAGAGAAGAGGTAAAGATTGATTGTCATATCAAAATCTAAAATCCAAAACCCAAACCCATTAATGAAAATTTTTGCCACTTTCTCAGCAACAAATAGACAATTAATTCACCACATTGATTAAATTTTGCAGGATCAAACCCAAACCCAAAGACTAACTATACAAACCATAAAAATAAAAAATAAAATAAAATAAAAATTCAATTGGTTCAGATTGCTGGAGTTCAACACAATTCAATTGTTGTCCTAAAAGGATCTAGAACAGTGTCAATGCTTCTTTTATTCAACCATAGAAGTTAGCTTCAACGAAAACCAATATGCTTACAAAAAGGTTGAATAGAGAGAGCAAAAGTATTAAGAAGGCAATGTAAAATGCCAAACAAATTTCTTACTCATAATAGTAAACACTCATACCCAACTCATTTTTTTAAAAAGGCAATATAATTTCATCCTATTTTTGTAGAAACAGAATCTAATAAAAAGAAATAATTCTGTGCTGGTAATTCTGTCCAAGAATTTTGCTATTCGGAATTTGGGTTTGTAACAAATAAGAAAAAAGAAAAACAAACCCAAATAAAAGAGGGGAAAAAAGTGAGAGGGAGAGAGAGAGAGAGAAAGAAGAGGCAAAGATTGATTATCATATCAAAATCTAAAATCCAAAACCTAAACCCATTAATGACAAGTTTTGCCACTTTCTCAGCCACAAATAGACAATTAATTCACCACATTGATGAAATTTTGCAGGTTCAAACCCAAACCCAAAGAGTAACTATACAAACCATAAAAAAATAAAAAATAGAAATTCAGTTGGTTCAGATTGCTGGAGTTCAACACAATTCAATTGTTGCCCTAAAAGGATCTAGAACAATGTCAATACTTCTTTTATTCAACCATAGAAGTTAGGTTCAACCAAAACTAATTTGCTTACAAAAAGGTTGAATAGAGAGAGCAAAAGTATTAAGAAGGCAATGTAAAGTGCCAAACAATTTCTTACTCATAATAGTAAACACTCATACCCAACTCATTTTTTTAAAAAGGCAACATAATTTCATCCTATTTTTTTAGAAACAGAATCAATAAAAAGAAATAATTCTGTGCTGGTAATTCTGTCCAAGAATTTTGCTATTCGAAATTCTGTGCTGATAACAAATAAGAAAAAAGAAAAACAAACCCAAATAAAAGAGGGGAAAAAAAGTGAGAGGGAGACAGAGAGAAGAGGCAAAGATTGATTTTCATATCAAAATCTAAAATCCAAAACCCAAACAAAACACTAGATTCATACACCCTCTTCCAAAAAAAAAAAAAAACCTAGCAGAGGGGAGGTGAAGATTGAACAATAACAAACCCAATGGAACAATAACAAACCCAATAGAACAATAACAAAAGGGAGAGTAAAAAAAGGTGGGGATTTAGCCTTTTACGTTGGAGGTGCATAGAGAGAGAGAAGGAAACCATTGAGCAAGATGGTACAAATCACCCCCTCTCAGCGGGGTTGTATTCCGTCGGAGGAAGTCACCACCGGAGATTACTTAAACTCCTAGAGAGAGAAAGCTTGGTGGAAAGAAGAAGATGTAGAGGTGTGAGAGAGAATGAAGTTTCAAATTTTGAAATCAAAATTAGAGAGAAAGAGGAAGAAGACGTCTGTGGGAGAAAGAGAAAGAAGTTATTCAGTGCAAAATTGATTAAACAAAAGCTAAATCTGGACCATTTATTAAACTTAGTAAAACTGATCTAAACCATTGAAATGTCCAAATAGGACAAATGAGAGTAGGATATTTTCAACCCTTAGATTAAATCAATCTGATGGTCTATATTTTGACACACATACAAATGTCCCATCCCCAATTAATTGAAGTTTCCAGTAGCTTTTCCCATGGTTTCAACGGCTCCAACATAACTAACTAATTAAAATAGCTATTTGGGATATCCTTGAATAGAGCTAGCAAGACCAAGACATTGAAACAGGGCCAGCAAGGCCAAAACGAATACCCACAACCTTAGTCTGCTCCATTGCCGCAGTCGAAGTCACTACAAAGGTTGATTGATGGTGCTTAAACATACAGTAGAAAAAATATAAAGAGATACATTAAAGATAATGGTGCTTAAAGATAGGGTATAAAAAATATAATGAGATAGATTAATGGTGCTTGAACAAAGGTTGATTAATGGTGCGTGGAACCCTTGCTATTGAGTACAAAAACCAATGAAAAATATTAATTTTGACAAAATACAATCGTAATAGATCTTTAAGTAAAATCCAGGAATGACAGTAACCAAAATTTAACTTTCTTTACTTTTTTCACTACTTTCTCAGTAACAAATAGACAATTAATTCACCACATTGATGAAATTTTGCAGGTTTAAACCCAAACCCAAAGACTAAGTATACAAACCATAAAAAAATAAAAAAAATAAAAATTCAGTTTGTTCAGATTGCTGGAGTTCAACACAATTCAATTGTTGCCCTAAAAGGATATAGAACAGTGTCAATGCTTCTTTTATTCAACCATAGAAGTTAGTTTCAAACCAAAACTAATCTGCTTACAAAATGGTTGAATAGAGAGTGCAAAAGTATTAAGAAGGCAATGTAAAGTGCCAAACAATTTCTTACTCATAATAGTAAACACTCATACCCAACTCATTTTTTTTTGAAAAGGCAATAATTTCATTCTATTTTTTTAGAAACAGAATCAATAAAAAGAAATAATTCTGTGCTGGTAATTCTGTCCAAGAATTTTTCTATTCGAAATTCTGTGCTGGTAACAAATAAGAAAAAAGAAAAACAAACCCAAATAAAAGAGGAGAAAAAAAGTGAGAGGGAGAGAGAGGGGAGAGGCAAAGATTGATTATCATATCAAAATCTAAAATCCAAAACCCAAATAAAACACTAGATTCACACACCCTCTTCCAAAAGACAAAACCCAGCAGAGGAGAGGCAAAGATTGAACAATAACAAACCCAATGGAACAATAACAAACCCAGTAGAATAATAACAAAAGGGAGAGTAAAAAAAGGTGAGGATTTTGCCTTTTACCTTGGAGCTGGGTGGAGAGAAAGGAGGAACACATTGAGCCAGATGGTACAAATCACCCCCTCTCAGCGGAGTTGTATTCCGTCAGAGGAAATCACCACCAGAGATTACTTAAACTTCTAGAGAGAGAAAACTTGGTGGAAAGAAGAAGATGTAAAGGTGTGAGAGAGAATGAAGTTTCAAATTTTGAAATCAAAATTAGAGAGAGAAAGGAAGTAGACGTCTGTGGGAGAAAGAGAAAGAAGTTATTCAGTGCAAAATTGATTCAACCAAAGCCAAATCTGGACTATTTATTAAACTTAGTAAAATTGATCTGAACCAATGAAATGTCTAAATAGGACAAATGAGAGTAAGATATTTTCAACCCTTAAATTAAACCAATCTGATAGTCTATATTTTAACACACGTACAAATGTCTCATCCCTAATTCAAAAGCACCCTTCCCTTATTATATAAATATACAGATTTGAACATTAAAATTCAATCACACAAAATTCAAACACAATTTTCACTGTTTCGCGGATCATGAACCAATCACAAAGTTGGATCAACCCTCAAAATCTTTTAATGCTTTTTTTACCAGTTCTTTTAAAATCTTTCATTTGGAAATAATCTTTTAAATTTAGTGTGTTACTAATTCTTGTTTTCAACAGTGACATTCACTGAAGTCAAACTTGTCATGCTCAAACTTTGGCATCGTGGCTTACCTGGTCAGCAGTTGCCGGGTAAGTGGTTTGTAAGTCCCGTTGTCTGAGTTTTTTTTTTAAAAAAAAAAAAAAAACCGTAGGCACTGTGGTGCCCACAGTATTGGCAAGACTCGAATACCAACATAGTCTCAACTAACGAGTAAGGATTTTTTAGAGTAATTTTTAAAAAAGATAATTTTACATAATTTTTTGGATAGCTTAAGTAATTTTACAGTGATTTTTTGAATGGTCTATTTTTAAATATATATTTATCATTTTTTTAAATAAATATAATAAATTAAATAAATTATAATTATTTAATCAATTTAATTTTTCTTATATAGATGTCATAGATGTAAAATTTTATAAAATAAACAATTCCAAGTCCACAGGCTTAAGGGGAGCCAGGTGCTTTTTTTAAAAGGGGAAATAACGGCATAGTGGTGCTAAAAACAATAACATTACACATTAGTGTTAAGGTTTATACATTTTAATAATTAAAATATTCGGAGATTGATCATTAAGTTTAATATTTTGAATTTCTAATTTATATAGTTTTATATGTTTTCTTATAATTCATTTAGTCCTTTTAAATGTATAATGATTCATTTGCTTGCCACATTAGAGTGTCTTACGTTTGAAAAAAGTATACTAGAGAATTTTTTAGTGTCACATCATACCCGCCACGTTAAAGTGTCACATGTCACGTTTGGAAAAAGTACACTAAATAATTTTTAATTTTTTTAGAGTGTTACATCATACCCGCTATGTTGTTACATTTAAGAAAAGTATATTAAAGAATTTTTAGTTTTTTGGGAATATCACATCATATCCGTCACGTTGTCACATTTGGAAAAAAGCACACTAAGTAATTTTTAATTTTTTTTAGAGTGTCACATCATACTCACCACATTGTCACATTTAATAAAAATATACTAAGAAGTTTTTAATTTTTTTGGAATGTCACATTAATATCTATAACATTAGAGTATCACATCATATTTGTCACATTAATAAAAGAGTATAGTTGTCTAGCAAAATATAATCAGAATAAAAAAAAAAATAGAACTATACGAAAAGAAACTCTCTACTAATAAGACTTAATTAGTTAATAAAAAAAAATTTGAGATTAATTAAAATATTTATTTATGAGATATAATTTATATTGACAAATATCTCTAAAATGTTGTACTTTTTTACTGATTTGTAAAAAATTTCCTCTTATTCCACTGACAAGCAAATCCCCTTTTTTAAAAGGCACCCACTGAAATGGTACTATTTGTTTCAACGGCCACTTTTCTGAGCCTAAAACATTTTAAGGTAAATTACATGACACTCCTTGAGATTTATATTTAGTATAATTTTTTTTTTTTTTTTAAAAATTATATTTCCTTCTTGAGATTTAAAGTTTCATTATAGATTTCTTTCTCAGCAATTTAATTTTTTAAAAATACCAATTTTGCTCTCACTAGGTAAATTATATTGACACCACTCACATTTTAGAAATTACAATCCCCTCCCTAAGGTTTAAAGTAGCATTACCAATTGTCCTCTCAGTTAATATTAGTTGGAAAAAAATTCATTGAAAAAAAAATTAATTAGAAAAAAAATTATTTGAAGAATTTTTAAATTTCTGTTAGTAAAATTTTTAAATTTCTGTTTAAAAACTAACGTAAGTTCTTTTTTTGAATTTACGTTTTTTTTTCAAATTTACAAACTGAGACAACCATTTATAAACCAAAAAAATTATCAAACAAATTTTTATGATATTTTTTAATTTTTGTAAATATAAATTGAAAATTGAAAACGAAATGGTTACCAAACAGGTCTTAAATGGTAAAAATGTTGTAAAATTAAAAAATAATTAAATAAGTTACCAACGTAAGAAATGACTTATCAAAATATTCTTAGGCTATATATGGTTTGATTTTTAGAATTTTTTTTAAAAATTAAAAATTAATTTGGTTAAGAAATAAAAAATAAAAAATAATTATCATTTTTATATAATTTTTATCTTTCGAGTGGTTAGAAATAATTTTGTACAAATTAAATTGAAACAGCCATACGTATGTATATAACCTACCCAAAAGTTAAAATGATTATTATTTTTTACCCTTAAATGATAATTATTTTTTATTTTTTATTTCTTAACCAAATTAATTTTAAATTTTTTTAAAAAAAAATTCTAAAAATCAAACCATGCATAACCTAAGAATCTTTTGATAAGTTATTTGTTATGCTGGTAACTTATTTAATTATTTGTCAATTTTATGACATTTTTACCATCTGAGACCTATTTGGTAACCATTTCGTTTTCAGTTTTCAATTTATATTTACAAAAATTTTAAAATTTGTCATTAAAACTTATTTGATAATTTTTTTTGTTTATAAATGATTGTCACAGTTTGTAAATTTGAGGAAAAAACGTAAATTCAAAAAATGAGTTTACGTTGGTTTTTAAACAAAAATTTAAAAATTTTACTAACAAAATTTTTTTCAATTAATTTTTTTTCCAACTAATACTGACTGAGTGGGCAATTGCTAATGCTACTTTAAACCTTAGGGGTGTAATTTCTAAAATATGAGGGGTGCCAATGTAATTTACCCAATGATGGCATAATTGGTATTTAAAAAAATTAAATTGTTGAAGGGGAAATCTGTAATGAAACTTTAAATATCAGGGGGAGATGTAATTTTTAAAAGGTGAGGGAAGAATTGTAATAAACATAAATCTCAGGGAGTGTCAATGTAATTTACCCAATATTTTATTTTGTGTCGTTAGTCAAGTATATTATTTATAAAATAAAATAAAATAATTTTAATAGTTATATAATTAAATTATATATTTTTTTTATAAAAATAGATGATTAATTTGATTTAAAAGATAGACCGTCATTTATTTTATGACAGATATAGTATAATCATGTTGCCAGCATTATTTGATCAATTTAAAGTTGGGAAACTGATTGAAAAGTCTTATTAGGAAGGTGGGTGTGTCAATAAAGCTTTTTAACTTTTTGGTGCATTAAAAATTTTTGTTCACTTTTAATTGTTATGACAGAATTTTATTTTCTATTTTTTTTAGCAGCGTTTGCATAAATAATGTCACTAATTATTAGTTTTTAACGACAATTTAAAAAATTCGTCATAAAAAAAATCACTAACTATCATTTAGTAACAGATATAGAAAATCGTCATTAATTATCAATTTTTAGTGTTAGTTATAAAATCGTCACAATTTTTTTTAAATCTAACTATTAAGATTTTGGGTAAACTATCAATGGATTGTAATGGTTAGACTTAATTCCTATCAAGTCTTATTAAAAATAAGTCTTAATAAAATCATCGCTAAAAATATTTTTTTTGTGACAATTTTTTGCCTATGTCACTAAAAATAGACAATTAATAACCTTTTTTGGCAACGATTTTTTTAAAACTTATTAAAATTAATTAATGACTTTTAATAATAGGAAAATTTATCCATGAGTCCTAGTTTTTGAAAAGTTGAACCATTTAGTCCTAAAAGTTTTCTTATGCTCCATTCAGTCCCATTTTTACATCAGCATGATGTAAATGATGTAAATGATATGATGTTTCATTCTATAATTTCAAAATTTATTGAAATCTGATGAACATTAGATATTTGTCATCCTATAATTTCAAACATTATTGAAATTTGATGAACATTAGATGTTTGAAAGCTAATGTTTGTAACATTACTCTGATGTTATTAACATTGCATCTGATGTTATTAACATTGTAATGGGACCTTTCAGTCTATAAGAAAATTTTTAGGACTAAACAGTGTATAAGTTATTAATTTGAGATTTATTGGTGCATCCCCTTAATAATATTTGATAAAAAAATATCGTTAATTATCACAAAATCTATTAAATAATAAATCTATCTATTAAAATATATACGTAAGTTCTCTAAATTTTTTTTTTTTTAATTTATACAAATATTTCTGAGACTTAATGATTGAAATTGGAGTTCACAACCCATTCCCGTTCGTTGTCATCCATGTAACAAACATCACTTATGTTGATTGATGATGTCATGTTGCACCATGCACATAATAGGACTTAAAATAAGAGCATAATTGACAAGAAAATGTAAATAATTATAAAAGGGCTCCAGTAATGTGATGCTCGGGTATACAACCCGCCTTGGTACTCTTGAATTGTCTTTATCTTACTCATGTTGAGAGTGTTGGAAATTAATCCGAGGTCTCGTCGACCATTTGGGATCACCGTTCTTGAAATCTTTCTTGAAATTTTTCTCTTTATTTTTGTTTCAAAATTGAATTTTGTTGTTTCAAGAATCACAGTTGAAATCTGGGATGTTGTGGATCTTACTAGTGCTCTTTTGAGAGAGAAGCAAAACCGCACGTGCGGGAGGTGAGGCTGTACGTATGGTGAGGTGAGGCCTTCGTTAGTTGGCTACTGCTTATATTGCACGAGCGGAGGGAATGAGCGGGGAGGAGGGCTGCTCGTGCGGAAATAGGGGCTGCACGTGCAGAACTAGGAGCTGCACATACAGAAAGTATTGGCCGCACGTGCAGAAAAAGACATGTACGTATGGTAATGTGCTGGGTTCGAAAATCTGCTCTTTTTCTTCTCCCTGGGCTGAGTGTATCTTACTTTTTACACATCTCTTTCTCTCTAAAAATATCTTCTCCTCTCATTTCTCTCTAAAAACCTCCACTTACCACCTTAAACTCCTGATTTCTTTGAATCCATAGAAGTTTTGATCCAACATCCTACATTAATTTTGGAAAGCTTAGTGAGGGCTTCATTTTGTGCTGCAGAGATTTCAATACCGTCAAATTTGAGGGTTTTCTTCTCTCTTCTTCTCCAAAGCTTGAGTTAGTTATATATACATTTTTTTGCAAGTCTATGCTTATTTAGAGCTTCTCCTTGTAATTGAAACATATGATTTTGGGCTTATGAATTCCAAAGGAGCTTTAAAGCGGGTTTCCTCTATATTTTCAATATCTTTAAGGATAGTGAACTACGTGGTTGTATGTGTGAGTTGTTGGGCAAAACCCCTCTCAAAAATGGAGGAAAAACCTAAATTTGGTGAAACCCTAGAAGTTGGGGATTTTGGAAAAATGTAGAGATATTGGGAAACCCATGTTTGAATAAGTGTTATGAGGGATTTATGATTGAGAAATTTCTTTATTATATATATATATATATATATATATGTATATGAGAAATTCCATGGCAAAATGAGAAAGAATAAATTTGGAGGCTTGTTGTTGTAGCATGTCTTTGTTTGGTTTTGATATAATCAAATTAAAAATGATGATTAACATGTAGAGAATGCACATGTTATGGAATTGTTGTCTAATTCTCAAAAACACATGCATACGTACATGTATAATGGAAGTTTTGTATAGTAAATGTGAAGATTATTGTATTATCTCTTGGGGTTGTAGTATGATTTTACATTGACAAGAGATATGGGTTTGTTGATCACAATGGTAGATTGTGTGGAGGATTTGGAAATGGATAATTGGATTGCAAATGGAAAATTGTGTGGAGACATCAAATAAATAAATAAATAAATAAAAATGGAAATATCAAAATGCATGGGTACATGTGGCATTGACACCCCATTATATTGTTGTTGAATATGATTTTTAAATTGCATTTTTTGTTAATGCTTTGAGAAAAGAATTGTTTGTGAAATAAGATCATTAGATTTGTTTTGGGGTAAATACATGTCGTAAGTCTAGATATGGGGTATAGATTGATATTGTTTAAGTTGGCCTGAGTGTCCAAGATAAAAGACCAAAAACACGCGCAGAGGAGGTGCCACGTGCCTTCCAGTGAAAGACTGGTAAAGTGGTGAAGGGGTGTCGTGTGCCTTCCAATGAGGGACTGGTAAAGTTATAGCGCTTCTGGTTTTGACCCGTTGTCTATTGTATTTCGGACTTGGGTTGGTATGGTTTAGAATGGTTATTCATATCTTGTTTCACTTGTCTCCCCTCTATTTTTGTTTATCAGGTTGTAATTGTGCGCTTGGAACAAGTTGGTTGCTTGTTTTTTCAAACCTGTGATGCCTAGGTTTGGCTCTTCTGCTCGAGCAGGCATTCTTGTGCTCGAGCGGGCCTCACAATTTTTGCTCCTCCGCTCAAGCGGCCATTCTTGCGCTCGAGCAGGATTTGTCAATTCTCAGCATTTTTGCAGGTCTGCAAATACTGGGAGAGTGCATTGGATGCTCAAGTGTCCAGTCTCATGCTCAAGCGGGGTCCTTCATTTGCAAAACTTCTTAAAGAGCGTATCCTACACTCAAGCGCCACTTTTCACGCTTGAGCGGACCTTTGTGTCTGACGCTCGAGTGTCACTTTCCACACTCGAGCGAACTACGTATATAACAGTCCGTGAAGATGACATTTTGAATCACTTTTTCTTCTCTCTCTCTCTCTCTCTCTCTCTCTCTCTCTAAAACTCACATTCTCTCTAAGATTTCATCTAGATCAGTTGGGATTTTGACCCTAGTGCTTTTGAGAAAAAGGTAGAGCGCTTCAAGATCTTCATTTTGATCCGAATAGAAGTGGCTTTCAATGTTTCACTCTTGCTTGGCTCGTCTTCACTCTTCGAGGTAGGGATTTTTTTACACTCTCATATGGTTTTTTAGCTTAGTTATTTGTTATTGTGCAACAATGGTGGGATTTTGGAGTAGTTTAATCAAACCTAGGGTTTGGAGGTGAAATGAAAAAAAGGGGTTTTTGGTGAATATGAAGTAAATGAGTTTGGGGACTGAAAATATGTTCATGTTGTATCAAAATTGTGGATTTTGGTGCTTGGGTTGATATTTGGAAAAAAATTGAGGTTTTTGCCCTAATTGGATCAAATTGTTATTTTGTATACCTAATTGAAATTGTCATTGAAAATGTGAGATTGGATGACCTTTGATATAAATGGTGGAATTGAATATATATTATTTCACACCTTTGTTAGTTTTGAATAAACTATCTGATTGAGATTGAATATCTGTTTAGAGATAACTGTATTGTGCTATCGATCGAGGATAGCTTTGACTGTTGTAGAAATTGCATGTGGATTAGGTGAATTGAAACTAATCTTTTGATAGTTGTCATTGAATATAACCATGTTTAAATACATTGCATATGTATGTTTGTTTGGGAAGAGAAAGATGATGTACTACATGTGTGATTATGTGTTTAAATACGTTGTATATATATGATTGTTTGGGAAGAGAAAGTGGATGGAATCCATTATTTAGGAGGGGAAAATGGATGGACTCTATTATAATTAAGTTAGCCGGAGTGTCTTGGGTGAAAGTCTTGAAATTATACATGGGTACCTAGCCCGCGGACGAAATATCCATAAAATGGCAATTGTAGTACTTGTATAGCCTACGTTTACATGGGTCTCGTTTGACAGCTACCCGCGGATGAAATATCTGTGAAAAGGAAGTTTGAAGTGTTTATGCATATGTGTTGTATGATTTGGAAATTATTGAGTTGTAGCCTCAGTTCGGTTGTTGAGAAATAACGAAATTGACTCATGAATTGAGACAGATAAGTGAATGGAATATGAATTGAAAGTATTTGGATTAAGACTTGAAATTGATATCTTATGAGTATATAATGTTGTGAAAAGTTATACCACAAGTATTGTGTTATGCACTTTGTACTTATATCTCTGCTAAACTTCATATATTGTGTTAGATGAATCTTACTGGGCTGTGGCTCACCCTATTTAGAAAAAACATTTTCAGGTAATAATGGAATGTCACCACCGAGGCAATAGCATTGGAGGGATTTTCGGGAATAAGAGCTTATTATTTTGATTGAATATTTTTTGTAAAGCCAAGGGCTTAAGATGTAATGAGCGAAGCTCACTTTTGTTGTAACCAAGTCAAGGCTTGGAAAAGTGTAAGCCAATAGGGCATTTATTTTTGTCAAACTCTTTTGTATCATTAACTTTATGTAATGAAATGACTATTTACTCTGATTTATGCTGTTATTTATAAATGTTCTGGGATGTATTTATTGCATATTTTGAGGGCGTTACAAAAGTGGTAAGGAGGTACCACGTGCCTTCTGGTGAAAAACCGGTAAAGTGGGGTTTGGTAGAGATTGTTAGGCCTACTACTGGACACTAACCTAGGGATTACCCAAGTCATATTTACTTACCCCCTCCTCTCTCTCTCTCTCTCCTCTCTCTCTCTCTCTCTCTCTCTTTTTAAGAACTATATTGGAAATTGTTGGAGCTTTATGTTTCAAAAAGAATTTGCATTGTGCCCAAGACTTTCAAAAGATGAGAAATACATTTTGAGCATGATATGGCATATGCATTTATCTCATGAAATTGTAGAAAATGTACATACTTTGTGAGATTTCTCTACTGGGTTTTGTGCTCACCCTATGGGATCTTGTGCAAGAAAGGATATGGTGATTCTACCAAATTAAAAGCGTAAAATGCGTTTTAAGTGTACAAGGCTCTTAACTTTTTGTTGTAATTATTTTGGATAAGCCAATGGCTTTATATGTATAGGTTTGAAAACCATTTTTGTGTAACCAAGCTTAAACCTTGGAATTTGTAGCCCTTGAGGGCATTAATTTGCACTTGACTTATATTGCCACATGCTATAGATTTATATTCTAGAAATGTTGAATATATACTCGCATGTGGAATTTTTGTAAATCCCTTGATGCCTTAATAAATATATATGTTTGTGATTTAATGTTGACGTAATGGGTGAAGCAGTATTATCTATATATATATATATATATATATCCATGTGTGTTATGGAAGTGATTGCTTTGGAAATTAAGATCCTGATAGTGGGTAATCTCATGTCCTTCTTACATATATATTTTGGGGGCATTATAAGTAACACTTTTAAGCCATTATTTAGAACAAAATCTTAAAAAATTAAAAAGAAGACTCTAGGAAGCAATACTTCCAAGTCATTATCTAAACTTTATAAGGGTAATTACACATTAGGGTATGTTTGAGAAAATATTTTTAAATTAGTGATAAATTTTATAAATATTATTAAAAAGTAAAATTATAAACTTTTTTTAATGAATTTAGGCCCCGTTTGGGGACTGACTAAATTAGCCCATTAGCCAAAAAGTTACTAAATTAGCCAAAAAGCCAACCACTCATACCAAAAAGTCAAAGATTCTCTTTTCTCTCTACTTTTTGCACATCTTTTCGTAATTAGCCAAAAAGTCATCCCAAACATACAAGTTTTTTTTACCTACCTTTTTAGCCAAATAGCCAAAAAGTTACTAAATTAGCTTGTTCCCAAACGAGGCCTATAATTAATTTTTGAAAATACTTTTGACATGTAATTTTTCTATTTTATCAACCTACATTGGATTACTCAAGGTTGCTCGGTAGGGCACGTGGTGTTTATGGAAAACATAAATATATATATATATATATTGACTAAAACTAGGAGGTTTTGGGTAATTTGCGGGCGTGCCAAAGTGACAGTGCCTAAATTGATAAAAATGTACTTGAAAAAAAATTAACTTTTGAAAATATGAGGTTGTGTGAAACTCAAAGTGATAAAAGGTCTCGTGGTTCTTGTTTTGCCTCAATTAAGAAGACTTAAAATCTCCATGGAGTTTTTAATGTCAAAAGGAGAGATAAGTAAAAGGAAATGAACACCAAAACACATACTTTTATAAATTCCACGGATTGAAAATTACAAAAGCATAAGAACAAGTTTGAAAACATGAAATTGAGTTACAAAATGGAATTGAAAGACAATTTAAGTCTCAAAACAATGCCTATGAAGGCCAAAAACCATTAATTTGACATGGATGTAATGAAAAACTAGGAAACTAAGGGTAAATCTATGATAAAGATACCTTTCAAGTCTACTTCTAAGTTGAACTAGGGCTAAGACTAAGAATAAATAGCACGGGTGTTATGTACTACATTGTGTCAAATGTTGGATTGATTGAGGTTTTACTCCATCTTCATTTCTTATATTTATAGCAGTCAAGTTCTTTTGAAAATCTCGTATGCCTCCTAAAAATCTATAACAGTTTCTTGAAAGTCTCCATAAAATCTTGAAAGCGGGGTGCTGGACAACCTTTTGAGCTGACACCTATCATAATAGCTTCCTCCTTCCATGCAAGTGGTTGGTTTGTTCTTTAAAGATAGGATTAACTGTTAGAAATGATTTGAAATTTTGGGTAAAACCAGAATTTTTTCCTATCTTTGGTCAATTATTTAGATGGGACCCGTGTGCCAAAATTGGCGGGTCTAAGTGGTAACGCGTTCTATGCCGCGTTGTGATTCACGTGGTATATTTGGTTGCTCAAAACCATTATCGAGTGAATAGGAAATTGAAGCCAAAGTGTGCTCCATAGAAATGGAGTTTTGGTGGAAATTCCTTAAGGTTTGTGTAAATGGCTTGTCCCACATTGATTTGGTGGGAAGTTTTGAATGGGTTTATATAGTTTAGACTTATAACTTGGGGATGGCCCCAAGGGGCACCCCAAGTTTGTAGAAGGGAGAGGGTATAGGCAAAATGGGCTAGACCCATTAGACCCAAAAATCACCACACACGTGCGCGCACGCCGCCGCCGCCGTCCGTCTGTCTGGTCGGTTTGGAGCAAAAATATTTGAATTCAATTTATTTTTGATAGAATAAATTCTGTCCAAATTTAAATTTCAATTTTTGAATTCAAAATTTTATTTGCACCTCTTCAAAAATTCTGTACAGGTTCAGACTTGTCCAAAACCGAATCTGTTTAGTTCAAATTTAAATCCACCTGAACAGATTTGAAATTCAAACAAATTCGGTTATCTGTTCAAATTCAAACCCAATAGGTACAGTACATGTTCAAACAGGTATGCTACATGTTCAATTCAAAATTAAAGGGTGCCATTACTTCTATAAATAGACCAGCCCTCATTTGATCAGATTTACTTCAATTTTCGTCCCTCTTTTGCTGCAATTCATCTCTGCATTTTGCTGCATTTATTCCATTATTTTTCTGTGAGAAAGAGTGTATACACTAAGTGTGTTCGTTGAACAAATAAATTGTAGTGCTGCATTTATTTGTTGTTGATCATTTCATCCTGGGAGATAGACGTCTATATTCTGAAAGCACCGAGGAGAGAACGAATCTGTCTTAAGGACACAGTGTCAAACACTGGACTTGATCAGATTATTATTCGAAGAAATTAATCAAATAAGTTGTTTAATTTATTATTCTGTTTTATTTGTTTATTTAAATCAGATTTTAATTTTGTTTTTGTAACAAAATAAAATCTATTTTTATTTATTTAATTTTATTTCTAGTTTGATTTTTGTAATCAAACATTTTCTCTCATTTTCTTTATTTCTTTTATATTCTAATTGTTGTTAAGTACACAACATAATTAATTATTTTAATTACAGTGAAGATTATCCAACAATCTTAAGACAGAATCTTTTTGGTATCTTCATTGTATTTAATTTTCTGTGATTTCATAAAGACATATTCTGGTTGAAAAAACAAATAGTTGTTTATGCTATTTGATAGATAGTAGTAATATACTGTCTATTTTCTTTGACAACTAGTAGTAATATACTGGTGTCATTAACAATTGCAGAATATTAATTTGTGTTACAGAAAATTATTGTGGTATTTTATTTTTCTAGTTTTAGTAACAAGGAAAATAAAATTATTTTGTGTTATAATATATTTTCTGGTTTTAGTAATTAGAAAATTAATTTGTGTTTTATTTTTTTCTGATTTTTGTAATCAGAGATTATGGCTACTGCAACTGAAATTGCAACTGGTTGTGGTACTCCGATTGTTACACCAACACCGGTCCCTATCCAGAACCATGTTCAAGTACTAATCAATCATGGAGAAAAACCGGCAAAATTTAACGGTACTGAGTTTAAGAGATGGCAGCAGAAGATGCTGTTCTATCTTACAACTCTTAATTTGGCCTGGTTTCTCCATGAAGAGGCTCCAGCACTTAAAAAGGGTGAAAGTGATCGGCAAGTTGTTGCCGCTGTAGATGCTTGGAAACATTCAGATTTCCTGTGCAGAAACTACATCCTCAATGGCCTTGACAATATGTTGTATAATGTTTACAGTCCTTTGAAGTCAGCAAAAGAATTATGGGATTCTTTGGAAAAGAAATACAAGACAGAGGATGCCGGCACGAAGAAATTTGTTGTCGGTAAATTTCTGGATTTCATTATGGTAGACTCCCAAATGGTAATTTCTCAAGTTCAATGTTTTCAATTAATTTTACATGATATTCATTCTGAGAGTATGTCTCTGAGCGAGTCTTTCCAAGTCGCTGCTTTAGTGGAAAAGTTATCACCGGCTTGGAAAGATTTCAAAAATTATTTAAAATATAAATGCAAAGAGATGACCATGGATGAACTTATTGTAAGACTGAGAATTGAGGAAGATAATCGAAAGGCTGAAAAGAAGAATGGGAAAAATCTCATTAAGTCCAAGGCTAATGTGGTTGAACAAGTTCATAAACCACATAACAAAAAGAGGAAGTTTACTGGAGATGGTCCTAAACAAGGCAACAACAATGGCAACAAAAAGTTCAAAGGAAAATGCTATAACTGTGGCAAAACTGGACATTGAGCTTCTAACTGCCGCCACCCTAAGAAGGATCATGGAAGTACAAGCAAGAAGACCACCAATCAGGCCAATGTGATAGAATTAGATTACATCTCTGACGGGGTGAATGACATCAACCTCTCTGTTATGGTGTCTAAGGCTAATTTGGTTGGAAATCCCAATGAATGGTGGGTTGACACTGGGGCAACTCATCATATTTGTGCGGACAAGAAGATATTCACTATCTACAATAGGCTGCAAATGGTGAACAACTTTTCATGGAAAATTCTTCTACTTCTACTGTGGCTGGACAAGAGAAAGTGATCTTGAAGATGACATTGGGGAAAGAACTGACTCTCAACAACGTACTGCATGTACCTGACATACGGAAGAATTTAGTTTTCTGGTTCTTTGTTAAGTAAAAATGGTTTTAGGCTTGTTTTTGAGTCTGATAAATTTTTATTAATAAAGAGTGGTATGCATGTTGGTAAGGGATACATGAGTGATGGTCTCTTCAAATTAAATGTAATGACAGTTGTATCGAAAGTTGCTATGAATAAGAATAACACATTTTTTGCTTATATTCTTGAATCGAATTTATGGCATGGTAGATTAGGACATGTGAATTTTGATACTTTGCGTAGATTAATTGGTTTAGATTATATACCAAAGTTTGAAATTAATCCTAATCATAAATGTGAAATTTGTGTAGAAGCAAAACTAACTAAGGCTCCATTTAAATCGGTTGAAAGGAAAACCAAACCTCTAGAATTAATTCATACAGATGTATGTGATCTTAAATTTGTTCAAACTAGAGAAGGTAAAAAGTATTTCATAACATTTATCGATGATTGCACAAGATATTGTTATGTTTATTTACTTAGAAGTAAAGATGAAGCCTTAGAAATGTTTAAACTCTACAAAACAGAAGTTGAAAATCAACTTGGTAAAACCATTAAAATGGTTAGAAGTGATAGGGGTGGTGAATATGATGCACCATTAAATGAATTTTGTGCACAACACGGCATTATTCACCAAACTACAGCACCTTATTCTCCACAACAAAATGGAATTGCTGAAAGGAAGAATAGAACCCTAAAAGAAATGATGAATGCCATGTTACTAAGTTCAGGCGTACCACAGAACTTGTGGGGGGAAACAATATTGTCTGCTAATTATGTTCTTAACAGAATACCCCACAAGAAAACCAACAGCACTTCTTATGAATTGTGGAAATGTCGACCTCTTTCCTACAAATACTTAAAAGTGTGGGGGTGTTTGGCAAAAGTTGAAGTTCCTGTTCCTAAAAAAACTAAGATTGGACCAAAAACAGTAGATTGTGTGTTTATTGGTTATGCTCAGAATAGTAGTGCATATTGGTTTTTGACTTATAAATCAGAAATACCCGATATAAATGTGAACACTATTATAGAGTCAAGGAATGCTGTGTTTTTTGAACATGTATTTCCTTACAAAAAGGATAGGAGTTAAGTTCACAGAAAAGAACTTATGATTGTACACAAAGTCAAGAGATTAATGATAATCAAACACAAGAGACTAGTAATGGTCTCGACCAACAGGATTTAACTGATGATGAACCAAGACGAAGTAAGAGAGCGAGAACATCAAAATCCTTTGATCAAGATTTTCTGACATACCTGTTAGAAAATGAACCTCAAAGCTTTAAGGAAGCAATGACAGGTTATGAAGCACCTTTGTGGAAAAAGGCTGTTAATAATGAAATTGAATCCATTATGCAAAATCATACTTGGGAATTGGTAGATCTTCCACCTGGTTCTAAACCTCTTAGATATAAGTAAATATTCAAAAGAAAAATGAAGGCTGATGGTTTAATAGACAAGTATAAAGCAAGACTTATAATAAAAGGTTACAGACAAAAGGAAGGCCTGGACTATTTTGACACATATTCCCCTATGACAAGAATAACATCCATTCAAATGCTTATTGCTATAGCAGCGTTGTTTAATTTAGATATACATCAAATGGATGTTAAGACAGCTTTCTCAAACGGTGATCTAAATGAAGAGATCTATATAGAGCAACCCGAAGGGTTTGTAGTGTTGGGGCAAGAAAATAAAGTTTGTCGGCTTGTAAAGTCTCTTTATGGATTAAAACAAGCACCTAAGCCATGGCATGAAAAATTTGATCATGCAATGTTTACTAATGGGTTTAAGATAAACGAATGTGACAAATGCGTCTATGTTAAAAACACTGACCAAGGATATGTCATAGTTTTTCTTTATGTGGATAACATGCTTATCATTGGAAACAGTCAAAACATGATCAAATCAACTAAGCAAATGCTTAACAAAAGATTTGATATGAAAGATATGGGGGTTGCAGATGTTATATTAGGAATGAAAATTACTAAATCATCTGACGCATACGCATTATCTCAATCTCATTATATTGAGAAAATTCTAGATAAATTTATCAAGGATGATTTGAATGTAGTTAGAACATCTGTAGACATCAGTTTTTATTTATCGAAAAATAAAGGTGATGCAGTGTCTCAGTTAAAATACTCCCAAATCATTGGAAGCCTAATGTACCTAATGAATTGTACTTATCCTGACATAGCTTATGCAGTCAGTAAATTGAGTAGGTACACTAGTAACCCCGGAGAAGACCATTGGAAAGCGATCATTCGGGTTCTTAGATATCTAAGATTTACTCATAATCATAGTTTGAACTTTACTCGATATCCAGCAGTACTTGAAGGTTATTGTGATGCCAATTGGACATCGGATACTAAAGATTCAAAATCCACTAGTGGATATGTCTTTACTCTGGGAGGCGCTGCTGTTTCTTGGAAATCTACGAAACAAACATGTATCCCACGATCCACAATGGAATCCGAGTTCATTGCTTTAGACAAAGCAGGAGGAGAAGCAGAATGGCTTCATCACTTCTTAGAAGACATTCCAATGTGGCCAAAATCTGTGCCAGCTATTTGCATTCATTGTGATAGTTAATCTGCAATAGGCAGGGCACAGAATCATATGTATAACGGTAAGTCAGGACATATTTGTCGTCGACATAATACCGTTAGGCAATTGTTGTCAAATGGAATAACCTCAATAGATTATATAAAATCTAAAAAGAATATTGCGGATTCGTTAACAAAAGGTTTGACAAAAGAGCTAGTGTATAGTTCATCGAGGGCGATGGGATTAAAGCCTATTACATAAGCGTCATCATAATGGTAACCCTACTTATATGACTGGAGATCCCAAGAACTAAGTTCAAAAGGACAACTAAATTATGTGTGGCTCGCCAGAAATCACCAAGGGATTAAAATTCCTTACCCATTCCTATGGTGAGAGTAATATTTGTAACATGTGTTGTCTGCAGGGGTATAAGGATAAGCTTAGCTTTTAATAATTACTTATATCTTGATTTAGGCATGAAAATCAAGACGAGTATAAGGAGATACTCACAATAAGAATCACCTATATGAGTGTCGAACTCGGGCCGGTTCTATGAGAATAAAGAGGCTAAATTCTCTAGAAACACTCATGAAAACTAGGAGCGTTCAAGCCAAAATGAACACAACAGTGAGAACCACGATGTGTTAGAAGATATTTTGTGTGAAATCTATTGTCTTGGCTTACACAAACGGCTGAACAATTTAAGGCATCACGTCCATTGGTTAGCTAGTAAGTCCGATAGGTTATCACTAGGGAAAGTTCAAGACCGAAAGCTACCTATCTTGATGCAAGATATTTTCGATTTATACTCTTTCGACAAATTCTGCATATTGTTGCATTTCCGTTGTCATCAAATTCCATTCATGTGGGGGATTGTTAGAAATGGTTTGAAATTATGGGTAAAACCAGAATTTTTTCCTATCTTTGGTCAATTATTTAGGTGGGACCCGTGCACCAAAATTGACGGGTCTAAGTGGTAACGCGTTCTATGCCGCGTTGTGATTCACGTGGTATATTTGGTTGCTCAAAACCATTATCGAGTGAATAGGAAATTGAAGCCAAAGTGTGTTCCATGGAAATGGAGTTTTGGTGAAAATTCCTTAAGGTTTGTGTAAATGGCTTGTCCACATTGATTTTGTGAGAAGTTTTGAATGGGTTTATATAGCTTGGACTTATAACTTGGGGATGGCCCCAAGGGGCACCCCAAGTTTGTAGAAGGGAGAGGTTATGGGCAAAATGGGCTAAACCCATTGGACCAAAAAATCACCACACACGCGCGCGAGTGCCGCCGACGCCGTCCGTCCGGTCGGGCGCAGGTGCGTGGTGTGCGGTTGGGTTGGGCTTGACCGGCCCAATACTAATATTTTTGGGCCAAAAATATTTGAATTCAATTTATTTTTGATAGAATAAATTCTGTCCAAATTTCAATTTCAATTTTTGAATTCAAAATTTTATTTGCACCTTTTCGGAAATTCTGTACAGGTTCGGACCTGTCCAAAACCGAATCTGTTTGCTTCAAATTTAAATCCATCCGAACATATTTGAAATTCAAACAAATTCAGTTATCTGTTCAAATTCAAACCTGACAGGTACAGTACCTGTGTCAAACAGGGATGCTACCTGTTCAATTCAAAATTAAAGGGAGCCATTACTTCTATAAATAGACCAGCCCTCATTTGATCAGATTTATTCCAATTTTCGTCCCTCTTTTGTTGCAATTCATCTCTGCATTTTGCTGCATTTATTCCATTATTTTTCTATGAGAAAGAGTGTATACACTAAGTGTGTTCGTTAAACAAATAAATTGTAGTCCTGCATTTATTTATTGTTGATCATTTCATCCTGGGAGATAGACGTCCATATTCTGAAAGTACCGAGCAGAGGACGAATCTGTCTTAAGAACACAGTGTCAAACATTGGACTTGATCAGATTATTATTTAAAGAAATTAATCAAGTAAGTTGTTTAATTTATTATTCTATTTATTTGTTTATTTAAATCAGTTTTTAATTTTATTTTTGTAACAAAATAAAATCTGTTTTTATTTATTTTATTTTATTTCTAGTTTGATTTTTGTAATCAAACATTTTCTCTCATTTCCTTTATTCCTTTTATATTCTAGTTGTTGTTAAGTACACAACAGAATTAATTATTTTAATTACAGTGAAGATTGTCCAACATTAACTAGATACTCTTGAAAACATGAGCCGTTGGATGGTGAGTGGGGGTCTTGGATAGATGATAAGTGTCCTTGTTTGGTTAACACACGCTTCCTTTGTAGGACCTGTTGAGAACATTTAAACTCTCACTGTTGGCTTGCTCTCGATAGTGGATATGAAACATCCTAGATTGATGCCACATGTTCTCTTCATTCATCATCTAACAACATATATTAATTAAAATATATATAAATAAACAGAAAGAGAAATGAAGCCCACGTGAATCTCAACACCTTAAAGATTTGACTACCAAATCATATGATGATTGCATCAAGAATCTCAAATGTGTACCATTTGGGACTTGCTAAAATTACAAATTTTGTGACACTAAATGGACACGTGATGCCATTCAATTTTTTGTTTTTGTTTTTTTGAATTATGAAAAAGGATGTTTTGAAGTGTCATCACTACATTCGTAGGCTCAGGCTCCGAAATAGTCGGTTATCAGCCTAATTTAATCCAATCCAAAAGAAAGGACCTACCACCGAGACACCAGTGGAACTCACGAGTGATGCCATTCAGTTAATGGTCATTTTTCGATACAAACAGATGGGCAAGTGTGTCTATGGACAAATTATTTGGTAGTTGTGTTGTGTCTACTCAGTAATTTTTTTTTTTTCCTAGTGGGGTGTCTATTCAATGTTAGAGAGACACATTACTGTCTTATTTGAAAATGAAAAGATAAAGTAATCATATATATATATTATTATTATTAGAAAACACATTATGCATAAAATAGATTTATGAGACAATGGCAGCTTAAGAGTGATAGGACAACTTGGATACTCGTCTAAGGCGTCGAGTAGTGGTGGACCCCCAGTAAATGACTGTTTTACTCATTATATCACTGCAAACAAAAGAAATGTAAATTATCAATAACAGTTAGACCTAATTTTTATTAAGTCATATTGATAGTTAATCTTAATAAAATTATTGTTAAAAATAATTTTTTGTAATTTTTTTTATATATATCGCTAGAAGTTGACAATTAGTAATTTTTTTTATCATGATTATTATTAATTGTTCCTAAAACACTACAAAAAAATTGACTTTTTGTGACGGTAAAATACCGTCGCTAATACTCCTAATGCCGTTGCTAATACTTTTTGCGACGGCAAAATGACTTTTTGCGACGGCAAGAGGAGATCGCAAATGCAGGGGTTGCAAAAAGTTTTTTGCGACGGCACTAATGTTTTGCGACGGCATTTTTGCCTTTTTGTGACGGCACTGTGTAGTCACTAATAACGTTTGAAATTTCTTGACTTTTTTGCGACGGCACTATTTTACCGTCGCTAAAAATGTTATTTGAGACGGCAAAAAATACCATCGCTAATAGTCTTTTTTGCAACGACAAAACACTGTTTTTGCGACGGTGTGGTGTCGTCGCAAAAAAGAAAAAAACATCCTACGATAAAAATATTGAAAATATTAAAATTTCTCCATAATAATATAAAAATAACAATTTCTTCATAATAAAATATTTTTCCATTCATATAATTACACATCAACAAAATTATCCCACTACATAATGTTCCATAATACATATATAATGTTCAAATACATGAGTGGATAATCTTCATGGAATTCTCGCCCTAAAAATGTGTTCATTTTCATTTTGAGGAGTCCACAACACATCAACAGCCTACATGAAAATCAAATATGAATTAGACATGGAAGAAACATAATCCAGAGGTTTTTAGTCAGGGATTATTTTATTCTTCTTATTATGGTAATACTTATTATTAAATATTGAAAGACTATTTACATCAAGTGCGCTCCTAAGACATCCTCAATATATTTCACTGTCTATACAGGTATATTTCCAAATAGCAAGGATAAAATAATTCCAATAAATATTACTTATGGGGCAAGATGGCTTTCTTGCACACATTGCAGATATGATCCAGTCATGTCCATCAATTTATAATAGCATTAAGGAATACTAAAACTTTCAAAGATAATTCCTTTCTAGACTGATATCACAACATTAATATATAACCAACACATTAAAATTTATTCAAAAACAAGAAGAATTGAATTTTGAATTGATATTGATATGTAAATGGCTTGAATTTTTTAACATAATACTAACAACAGAAATTTTTAAAATTGAATTCTATGACAAATCAACATACTACTCT
Organism: Camellia japonica; assembly: GCA_030407325.1. Taxonomy (NCBI): domain Eukaryota; kingdom Viridiplantae; phylum Streptophyta; class Magnoliopsida; order Ericales; family Theaceae; genus Camellia; species Camellia japonica. The sequence goes on from JAPPVO010000014.1 coordinate 16,571,591, forward strand.
ATGCCATTTAAGTCATGCATCATTGTACGAAAAATCAAAAATTCAAACCCATAAACAAATTTGCAGGTAATGGTTGAGATAAAACAGAAACATACCCTATCATTTAGCAAGATGGCTTAAATAACTACCATGGAACAACAACAATGGCGCGAATGAATAAATTAAGACTATATAAACACTTCAGGCAGTAAACATCTTGGACTGTCTCTAACAAGAAATCCAAAAATGGATCACCCCTCAACCATAATAAGAACAACTATCGTCATAAGCAAAATGAACCAAATTCCTAATTCAAATGAAAGAATAACTTACACAAAAAATTTACTAAAAAGGAAGACTACTTCTCATGCCCATGAATCTGAACATAGGATAGGAAACAATCAAAGTACCAGGATGACAAAAATTCCCTGCAGTGCATTAATTTACAAATGACGATGACTATGATGAAGATGAGAACAAGGATGCAAAGTTACTAATTGAGATACAGAGAGTGCTATGAATATTAAGGAATTAGATGAAAACATATGGAAAGGATTAAGATATTTGCTAAACAAGGACATTCCTGGTTTACCATTGTATTCAATTTTTAACAGACATCACACACATCAAATTAAGTAAATCTTGTAATGAAATTGTTAGTGACTTGCCAAATGCACCAACATAGAAATTGTTAGTCATCCATCCAACCTCGCAATAATGAATGAATAAAAATAAAGCAAAGTCTCCATAATGTATGCCAGTATCTGAAACAGTGATTAGATATGCTTTTGCTATCTCATTAAACAGCAATTAAGAGAAATAGTAACGGCCTATATCAGCATGACTACATATGAAAAAATAGTAAATCAAGACAAGTGAGCTCAACTAACACCTTGCTTTGGGAAATGCATGATGGGTATAGCAGCAAGGGTGAAACTCCAACAAACAAATACATTGTGTGTGTGTGCGTGTGTGCGCGTATGTGTGAGTGTGTGTTGTGTTGTGTGTGTGTGTGTGTGTGTGAGAGAGAGAGAGAGAGAGAGAGAGAGAGAGATGAATTTGGTGCATCCACTTAACTTTTTTTCTCTCTTTTTTTTCTTTTTTTTTTTTTTTTTTTGACAGTAAAATAACATTCATTAGAATAAAACATCCACCTTAACTAATTATAAAGACAATACAAGTATACAGCAAGGTATCACTGCATCTAATCACATACAAGCAGAAGGCAAACTTCAAAGGGAAAGAGAACAAGCACTTAATATTTGTGTCATCTCTGGAAAAAATAACCAGTTACAAAAGAACTTGTAACAAGCTATGGCAATGAACTTGAAGGCTTATAGGGCACAACTCAAAATATCTATTCAAAATAAGCCTGAATCAAAATATAATTACATAGACACCGATATAGAGATTCAGAAATCATAAACCATACCCTCCATGGATTATCATTGGACTTCTTATTTAGTTAAAATGACTACTTAGATCTTTGATAAACGACATCATCTAGCTCTTAGAAAAATTTATCCTTTCATACAAAAAATACAAATAATAAATAAACAGTTGAATGCAGTCATAAAAGTTATACCAGTCATATTCAATAAGAAGCCCACTTTCAAGATGCACAGTTCCTCCACAACTAGACCTTGTAAGTGCATACATTCCCTCATGATCCAAGGGATGTAAAAGTTTCACCCTGTCTTGGAAAAAAAGCACACTAGTGTTTGCAAGCAAATCTGAGAAACGTGGAGCTATTTCCCATATATCCACTTCTGCATATAAAGAAAAAAATAAATTTATAAGCAAAAGTTTCTTGTTGTCAGGCCATGCAAGGGATTCTAGTCTTAATGCAGTATAGAGACCTCCAAATCCACCTCCCAGAATGCATACCCTTGGTTTCTATAAGCAAAAGTTTTCTGTTAATAAAATATAATATTATTAAACTTAAGGTTGTCATCACTACACTACACCATTAAATACATACATCTTATGCCCAGCAAACTAAATGGAGAATAAATTTTTACCCATCTACTACAACTAAGATCTACACAAAAGAGGGTAGAGAGAGAAAGAGAATCATAGACAAATGCTCAAGTCAAGAACAAGACAATAAAGTAATCTACAGATGTGCTGTCATCCACATGGATAGATACAAGAGAAATTCATTAGCACAACACAACCAAAAAAAAACACACACACACACACACACACATAATCTAACTTCCTGTCAATCCTGTAATTATATTACAGGTTATGCTCCAGCAATGGCCCAGATTTATTGATAATGATCATTTTTTCTTTTCACATTCCCTAATTTTGGGTTGGAAGAAATTACAATAATAGGTAGGATCAATTTTGGTTTGTTTCAAGGGAAACAATGGCCTCCAATGTTAAACAATGCTAAATGACAGATTAAGAATCACTACAAAGTTCCACATATCTACACAAGGAAATAGATATAATAAAATTAAAATATATATATATATATATATATATAAAGAAAGAAAGAAAGAAAGGAAAATTAGCAAACTGGGTCATGATAAACTCTTACTACGACTCAACCAGTACACATTCAACAACCCAAATGTTCAATTCTGTTAAACAGGCCCTCTCATCTCGAGAGTTATCTAAGTCTTCGAAATAAATTTGACAATGTCCAATTTTCATGTCATCTAGAGGACACAAATAATCACACCGCATACATCACATTATCAACTAAAGCATAAGGAATTAATTAACACTAAATGTTAAGGACTTTGTTGGAATCCTATACAGAGAGGGAAAAAGAATTAGAAAGAAAAAATTTGGTAGCTTCATTGATCTGTCACAAAAAGGAGGTCCGAGACTCAGAGAGTTGTAAATCAGTTGTAAATCAATTGAAAAAATTTGGCAGCTTCATTGATCTGTCATAACGTGAATCATTTTACACTTTATGATGAAGAATATTTTACTATTTGGCAAACCAAACAACGAGAAATAGGTAAATATTTTTGTAAGAACATTTTACAGCAAAATAAACGAAACTCAAATGTCAAATGGATTTTTGTATCCCTAAATTACCAAAAATACCATCATCAAGTAATTGCCTCCTGTACTGATCAAATTCATATTCAGATTCAAATCAAAATTTATATTTGGCAGATTTAACAGCACAACCAGTAGTAGTAGCAGCAGCAGGCAGCAGTATATATATATATATATATATGTATATAATATAAATGTAAACTAAAGAAGGGTTCAATTGAAAGATATCAACATAGTTCAGCATCCCAATATATGAGATATTGCACATATTTTGCAACAACAATGTTGTCAATGAAAGATATCAGACAAACCTGGCCATAACAAAAAGTTCTCTCACCAAAGGGAGAGGTGAGAGCTCTGTTTGCTTAGTTTGCTGGTCACGGCCGGAGAGAGAAGCTAAGGACTCCGAAGAACTTCGTTTGCTGGTAATGGCTATCGATAGAGAAGCTAAGGACTCCGACAATGGTCGTCGATGTCTGGATTCCTTCATTCACAGTCGCGAGAGAGAGAGAGAGAGAGATATTTGGTAGAAATTAGGGATTTTGGTTCTAAGAGATTGGGGATTTTGGGGGGCGCGGGAATAGAAAAAAAAGGGGGGAACCGAGCGGGCGGGATTGGAAAAAATAATAATAATAATAATAATTTTTATCATAAATGAATATTTAAATAATAAAAAATAATAATAATTTTCATTTTCATCATAAATGAATATTTAATGAATGAAAAATTATTATTTATATTAAGGACTTTGGTAGAAGTAAGGATAGTATTTTAATGAAAAATATTTTCTATTAAGAGTGATGAGTGAGAGAGAGAGACAGAGAAAGAGAGAGAAACAAATAGACAAAGAGAGAAAGAGATTGAAAATTTAACAGAATTGAACATTTAGTATTACTAATATTGAAATTTATTTGTTTCATTTTTATTTTAATGAAAAAAATATTATTATTTTTTATTTGGTAAAAGTAGGGGTAATATATATTTTAATGAAAATATTTTCTATTAAGAGTGATGAGTGAGAGAGAGAGAGAGAGAGACGGAGAGAGGAGAGAAACAAACAGACAAAGAGAGAAAGAGATTGAAAATTTAACAGAATTGAACATTCAGTTACTAAGATTGAAAATTTATTTGTTTCATTTTTATTTTAATGAAAAAAATATTATTTTTTTTTATTTGATAAAAGTAGGGGTAATATATATTTTAATGAAAAATATTTTCCACTAAATAAAAGTTAATTTTCTATAGTCAATGAAAAATATTTTTCTGCGGCCTATTTTTTTTTATTATTAAAAATCATGAACTAATTTTTTGTGGTAGAGGAAAGGAGCGGCAGCAGTAGTGAAGGTGGTGGATAAGAGATGATGGTAGTGGTGGTGGTTGGTGGTATGGTGATGGCGAAAGAGATTAGTGGTGAAGTTGTAGTAGTGGTAGTGTAAATGGAGTGGCAGGGGTGAAAGAGAGGTAATGGTAGTAGTAGTGGCAGTAGTGGTAGTGGTGGTAGTGGAGTGGTGGCGATAGTAGTAGTAATGGTAGTCATAGAGGTGAAGTGGCGACAGTAGAAGTAATGGTGGTGGTGGAATGGTGTTTGCAGTAATGGTGAAGGTGGTAGAGAAGATAGGTGGTGAGAGAGAGAAATGAGTGAGAGACAGAGAGACAGGAAGATGAAAAAATGAATGAAAAGAGAAATGTTATATCAAAAGAATAAGACGACATTGTTTTTTTAATTTTTTTTGCGACAGAAAAATACCGTTGAATTTATTCAAACCATTTTGTGACTGTATATATATGAAGTTATCTCAAAACCACAATCACTATGCTAGGTTAGAGTTTTCCAAAAACTCTTTTGAGAAAATTATACTTTCTTGTTTTCCGTGTTATATTGTTTTTACTGAATTTTTTTAATATTTTAAGTATTTTTTAAAATTTTTAGACACACCTAACATAAATACACCTAAAAATTAAAAAAATTGTAAAAAAAATCTTTTAAAAATTCACTAAATACCAAAAATATAAAAAAATACAATAATTCAATACATTTTTTTTGTTTTTTATGTATTTATTAATTTTAAAAATATTTTTTCATAATTTTTTTATTTTTTAGATACATCTAAGTAAGGTACATCTAAAAAAAAAATTTAAAATTTTAAAAATTCACTAAAAAAAAAACACGAAAGCCACTTTTTGTGACGACAGAAAATGCCGTCTCAAAAAACAGAGTATTTGCGACGACACCATTTGTCGTCTCAAAAAAGCAGAGAATTTGCGACGGCAAAATAGTGCCGTCGCAAATTCTCTGCTTTTTTGAGACGACAAATGGTGTCGTCGCAAATGCTCTGCTTTTTTTAGACGGCAAGTGTGCCGTCGCAAATAGTTCCGTCTCATATACCCAGTTTTCTTGTAGTGAAACTTACCATTAGTGACTTTTTATGTGACGAATTTTTTAAATTATCGTTGAAAGTTAAAAATTAATGACGTTTTATTTGACCTCTCCTACTACCTAAAGTTGGAGAGAGATATTTTACTAATTTTCTATAAAAAGATAGATCACGGAACCCGACACAACCTTTTATTTGAGTTAGGTTCCATCTTATTGTGAATCGCAACTCATGTGAGAAAATTGTATCAAGTTTTATAATTAATTCTTGTTTAAGAAAATAATTATTTCTAAATTTTGGTAGATCAATACAAATTTATTTTTCGATATTTTCTTAATAATCAATTATTTACGTGAGACTTTTTGAAATCAATAATACATTTTGACAACTTAATTAATAGGTAATCATTTATTTATCTGAGGCTTATTATTATTTATTTGCTATGTCTGTGAGTTTTTTTAATAATCATTTATTTAGATTCATATGAATTTGCTATCTCTCTTTATATCAATAATATAGATTAATAGCTTAATTAATTAAATGATGTTAAAATTAGATTATTTTATATATATATAATATATATATATATCTATATTTAAATAAAAATAGCTTGTGGTGACTTGCCATATGGGCAATTGATAAATTTTTGAGTAAATTGTGGTGGCTCCCTAATGTTTAGCAAATGTGGATGGCGTGACACAAATCGTGTCCAATTACATGGTCCAATGAAACCAAAAACCATATTAATATGGGTTTGGTTAATGAGTACTCTAAGGATATTAGTCAATAATGTTTAAATTGATTGTATATTACATATTGTATGTACTCCCATACATTATATATAAGTATTTCAAGTTTCTTATCAAGTGCCCTATGGGCACTAACAAAACCCTATTAATAGGATGGTTATTTACCAACTGGTCTTATTAAGTACTTAAATACATTAAATCTTGAACGTATCAATAGTCCTACAATACATATATACTTATCAAGTTCTTTCATCTTCTCTCTCTCTCTCTCTCTCTCTCTCTCTCTCTATATATATATATATATATATATACTAGCGTATGCCCGTGTCTAAAGGCACGGTGTAAATAATATTAAGATTAAAATGTAGTATATTGGCATAATTTTTAAATTTCTTTTGTTTGGAAACCGACCAATAACAATAGACGAAAAGATAATCAAGTGGTTTACGATTAAATCTAGGATTACATCTCTTTTTAAGACGGGCCCCAGGTAATCAATGAATTTCAATCAAAGAAGACAGCTTCAAAATCCTTATGTAATATAGCAGAAGCTTAAAACAAAAGTTGGCCATTGAAAACAAAAGAGATAGCACTTCAACTGCAATTTCAAATCCCACTGTGATTGGAGATCGCCAACCAATCAATATTCAAGGAGTTAAAGATAAGATAGACCGGACACATACAAATGACCAAAACATTAATCTAGTATTTCCCTTTATTTTAACAAATACCTAAACAGTTATAATCTCTTTTCTTCAAACAATTGCTGGATATGAGTATCTGTAGACACCCCATTTTTGACCGACCTTAAGACTCAGACGTCACCGATTGAGCGTTCGGTGATGTTGCATATTGTGCTCGTTCAGAAGTCTCAGAGTCGCGGCCGTGCGCCCTGCCTCCGGACTTCCGAATCCTCTTTTGTGCCTTGCCTCGGTTTGCGAACCAGACTCGGTTTTCTTTGTTTTCTTTCCTGAAGGGAGGGAGAGGTCTAGCAGATCATCTCTCAGTGGCCGTGGGCTACGTTTCGTGGCCGTAGGCCATTTTGCCCATTTCGGAGCCCGGTTCCCGATTTTCGGAGCCGTCGGGCCGTGTGCCTCGGTTCGGGACCGCCCAACCGTTTTCGATTCCTCCGGTTCTTGGCATGTACCTCTGTTTTATCATAACGAGGTACACTGGGGTCTTAGATACCCACTTCGTGGCTGAATGCCACTTTCGGTGCTTACAGCCGGTTTTCGGGCCCCGAACCTCGCGGTTTGGCCCCCGAGCATTCATTTCGCATCGATTTCTGTTCATTCTTGGCAAGTGCCTCTGTTTTGTCATACCGAGGAACACTGGGGTCTTAGATACCCACTTCGTGGCTGAATGCCACTTTCGGTGCTTACAGCCGGTTTTCGGGCCCCGAACCTCGCGGTTTGGGCCCCGAGTATTCATTTTGCATCAGTTTTTGTTCAATTTTGGCAGGTACCTCTGTTTTAGCACCAGGAAGATCACTGGAGGGTGGGAGGCCAGCAATTATCTCAGATAACCAGTTATGCTCCTCCGGCGCCCATTTTTCTCACTTCCGGGCTAATTTTGAACACCCTAGGGCCATTTTCTTCCAACCACAACTACATATTTGTGATGAAGGCACATGGGAGGACCCTAAAAAATGGTGGTCGGCCAGTAATTGTTATTTTCATTTTTGAGCCTCTCTTTCAAATGCAATGTTGTGACTCCTGTTCCAGAGTTGTCAAATTCCAACCATGGGACCTTGTTCTACACACCTGGGAGGACACCAAAATATGGTGGCGGCCATTAATTGTTCATTCATTTTTGGCCATGGCCGGCCGGCCATGGGGAGTGCTGGCCGGCCATCTTCAAGAAAAACACCTGGCCGGCCTGCTTCCTGCTTTTGACCACTTTACAGCTGTCCAGCTGTTTTTCCAAATATCTTCTGCCTCCGAGGGATATTTTGGGAGGGAAAGCTTGGGTGCATTTCCCTCCCCTTTTACACCCCTTTCTTGCCCATTTAAGGGGCTCACCATCTTCTTTGTTAGGGTTACAAAATTTTCCCTCAAGACTTCATCTCCCTTTGCCTCCATTTTCATCCCCAAAACCTTGAAAAACTTTCAAGTGTTAGCCTCCTTTGTTCATCAACACCAAGCCTCACCATCACCACTTCCATTCCAGCAGCAAAGTAAGGTTTTTCAAAGGCTAAGAAGCAACAAATTCAGGCTAAGAAGCAACAAGAGCTTGATCTTCAAGGGTAAGTCTCAAGTTCCCTTTTTCTAGCTTATTTTTGCTTCAATTTTCTACCCTATTTGCTCACTGTTTTGGGCTCCGACCCCTACTGATTTGAGGCTTATTTTGACCCCCTATACAACATTGTAGAAGGGCTCAACCTTGTTTGGCATCTCTATCATGCACCTCTTTCAATATCACTCTTTATGCCAATATTTTGCATGCTTTGTTTGGATTATGAGTGATCCATTTTCGAGCCTGATATAAAACTGTGAGTGGGCTTATTTGAGGCCCCTCTTCAATATTGAAGAAGGCTCAACCATGTTGGTGGTTCTATCATGCACTTGCTTTGTAATTCTTCCAATTTACCGTAAAATTGCATGGTTTCTTTAGCCTATTTGAAGTCTGATTTTGAGCATTCCATTAACTGAGATTGAACTATTTTAGGTCCCTCTACAACATTGTAGAAGGGATCAATCTTGTTTGGTGCCTCCATACATGGCCTCTCTTTGTACCTCTCTTTGGCCCCATTTTGCATGCCTTTTAAGCTTATTTGGCTTCTGATTCAGCCTTCATCAGGCCTGAAAAGAGCCTTATTTTTGCCTTCTTGTCATGTTTTGTTAGGGTATTAGGCTATTTGGTGAATGCTTTTGGTACTTCATGTTATACCCCCTTTTAGTCCCTTATTTTTGCATGTCTTGCTAGCTCACCATGCTTCTGTTTTTGAGCCTTCATCAGGCTAGGAAAGAGTCTTATTTTGGCCTTCTTGTCATGTTTTGTTAAGGGTATTAGGCTATTTGGTGAATGCTTTTGGTACTTCATGTTATACCCCCTTTAGTCCCTTATTTTTGCATGTCTTGCTAGCTCACCATGCTTCTGTTTTTGAGCCTTCATCAGGCTAGGAAAGAGTCTCTTATTTTGGCCTTTTTGTCATGTTTTTGTTAAGGGTCCAAGGCTGTTTGGTGCATCCTTTTGCCATCTCATGTTATAGCCTTTGTTGGCTTTATTTTGCATGCTATGTTGAGCATATCTACATACTGAATTGGAGGATGTCATCTACTGTAAATGTGCATATTTTGGTCTCTCTTTAATGTTGTAGAACTTCATTTTTCAGTTTGAGCATTGTACATATCACTTGTTTCATTGTTCCCCTATTTTCCCCATTTTTTGCATGCTGTTTTTTCCATACTTGTGATTGTTGTTTGGCCATTCTTTGTACTGGAAAAATGCTATTTTAGGGGCTGCCTAGCATCTGTCTTTACATGTCATGTCCATACTGCGCATATTTGGCATAGCTGTAGGCCATTTCGGGTGCATAACATTGCATTTCGGGCATCGGGTGTAATTTTGCTATAATTCGGGGACTGTTTTTGCATCATTTTGGCTGCTGAAATTTACATTTTCCATATGCCATATGCTACATTTCATGCTTTAATGCATTGCCTCGGTTTGCGTGCCCGTGTGCACTCATTTCGAGGCACTTCATTTTTATCCGACGGCATTCCGTATGAGAGTGGCTGAGGCCTCTCTCATGTTGGTATAAGTCCATTCTGCATTATGTATCCATTTTCGCATCATTGCATTCTGTATGCCATTCTCTCGGTTTGCGTGCCCGTGGGCACGCACTTCGAGACATCTCATTTTAGCCTCATCACATATCATTTCCATGTCATTTTGAATTCTGTATGCATCGCCTTGGTTTGCGTGCCCGTGGGCACGCATTTCGAGGCACTTCATTTTCATCCGACGGCCTCTTATGTGAGTGTGGCTGAGGTCCACTCGTGTTAGTGTAAGTCCAACTTGCATTGTGTGTGCCATTTCATGCCTTAGGATCACCGCCTCAGTATGCGTGCCCGTCTGGCACGCACTCCGAGGCGTCTCATTTTCTATAACATTGTGCATGCTAGGATTGCATATTAGCTGCATTTCATGCATATCATGCATATTGCATCGTGTTCAGGATAGGAGTTAGCCCGGGCACGGGAAACGAGACGCGTTCCGTACTCCGAGGATGGAACGGGTCTCAATTCCAAGTCACCGACACTCCGGATTACCCATGATGGAGTTAGGTTTTGTTGTAGCATTCATCGCATTGCACCCAATATTGAGTTGTGCAATCCGATTCCTCGGCCATCATGCATCGATATGCGTGATTGGTGGCACGAGGATCGAGGCATGCATATATTTGTGAAATACATTGCTATGCCCTTTTCCTGCTCTCTGTTGCAGCAAAATAAGGAATCAGCAACTTTTCGGAGTCTGGCACGCATTTCGAGAAAAATTGCAAACAGAGGCTAAATTGGGCATCCCAGTGGATTTCTGCGCAAGGCAGCCCAGCATACATCATTCATCAGAAGCGAGGCAGCCCCTGGCTTGCATGCCAGTTTAAAGCTTTCTTAGTTTAATTGTTAATTTAATTAGGATCTGTAATATTCTATTATTCGGACTGTATTATTTATTCGGACCCTCTGCGCGAGGGCATAACTGTAATAAGTGTGCGTGAGTGTGATGTATGTCTTCCAACCCCCATTTCTTTCTCCCTTTTATTTACCCGCTTACGATGGTTAGATATAGGGCATATTTCAATTAGCATACAGTATATACAGCATGTTTGCATCATTCATCTGTCTTGCACGCACCGGGCTCGGCGCATCATACAAACTGCATTTGTATTCAATTCCAAATTAAGTACATGTTAGTCGTAGCATTCATATGCCATTTTTAGAATAGCCGAGCCTGCTATAGTGGCATCTTTGCATGTCGATTCCTCCGGTTCTTGGATGTACCTCTGTTTTATCATAACGAGGCACACTGGGGTCTTAGATACCCACTTCGTGGCTGAATGCCACTTTCGGTGCTTACAGCCGGTTTTCGGGCCGCACCTCGCGGTTTGGCCCCCGAGCATTCATTTCGCATCGATTTCTGTTCATTCTTGCAAGTGCCTCTGTTTTGTCATACCGAGGAACACTGGGGTCTTAGATACCCACTTCGTGGCTGAATGCCACTTTCGGTGCTTACAGCCGGTTTTCGGGCCCCGAACCTCGCGGTTGGGCCCCGTATTCATTTTGCATCAGTTTTTGTTCAATTTTGGCAGGTACCTCTGTTTTAGCACCAGGAAGATCACTGGAGGGTGGGAGGCCAGCAATTATCTCAGATAACCAGTTATGCTCCTCCGGCGCCCAAATTCAGGCCAAGAAGCAACAAGAGCTTGATCTTCAAGGGTAAGTCTCAAGTTCCCTTTTTCTAGCTTATTTTTGCTTCAATTTTCTACCCTATTTGCTCACTGTTTTGGGCTCCGACCCCTACTGATTTGAGGCTTATTTTGACCCCTCTACAACATTGTATAAGGGCTCAACCTTGTTTGGCATCTCTATCATGCACCTCTTTCAAATCACTCTTTATGCCAATATTTTGCATGCTTTGTTGGATTATGAGTGATCCATTTTCGAGCTTGATATAAACTGTGAGTGGGCTTATTTTGAGCCCCTATTCAATATTTAAGAAGGGCTCAACCATGTTTGGTGGTTCTATCATGCACTTGCTTTGTAATTCTTCCAATTTACCGTAAAATTGCATGGTTTCTTTAGCCTATTTTAAGTCTGATTTTGAGCATGACATTAACTGAGATTGAGCTTATTTTAGGTCCCTCTACAACATTGTAGAAGGGATCAATCTTGTTTGGGGCCTCCATACATGGCCTCTCTTTGTACCTCTCTTTGGCCCCATTTTGCATGCCTTTTTAAGCTTATTGGCTTCTGATTTAGCCTTTTCAGGCATGAAAAGAGCCTTATTTTTGCCTTCTTGTCATGTTTTGTAAAGGGTATTAGGCTATTTGGTGAATGCTTTTGGTACTTCATGTTATACCCCTTTAGTCCCTTATTTTGCATGTCTTGCTAGCTCACCATGCTTGTTTTTTTTAGCCTTCATCAGGCTAGGAAAGATTTTATTTTGGCCTTCTTGTCATGTTTTGTTAAGGGTATTAGGCTATTTGGTGAATGCTTTTGGTACTTCATGTTATACCCCTTTAGTCCCTTATTTTGCATGTCTTGCTAGCTCACCATGCTTCTGTTTTTGAGCCTTCATCAGGCTAGGAAAGAGTCTTATTTTGGCATTTTTGTCATGTTTTGTTAAGGGTCCAAGGCTGTTTGGTGCATCCTTTTGCCATCTCATGTTATAGCCTTTGTTGGCTTTATTTTGCATGCTATGTTGAGCATATCTACATACTGAATTGGAGGATGTCATCTACTGTAAATGTGCATATTTTTGGTCTCTCTTTAATGTTGTAGAACTTCATTTTTCAGTTTGAGCATTGTACATATCACTTGTTTCATTGTTCCCCTATTTTCCCCCATTTTTGCATGCTGTTTTTTCCATACTTGTGATTGTTGTTTGGCCATTCTTTGTACTGGAAAAATGCTATTTTAGGGCTGCCTAGCATCTGTCTTTACATGTCATGTCCATACTGCGCATATTTGGCATAGCTGTAGGCCATTTCGGGTGCATAACATTGCATTTCGGGCATCGGGTAATTTTGCTATAATTCGGGACTGTTTTGCATCATTTTGGCTGCTGAAATTTACATTTTCCATATGCCATATGCTACATTTCATGCTTTAATGCATTGCCTCGGTTTGCGTGCCCGTGTGCACTCATTTCGAGGCACTTCATTTTTATCCGACGGCCTCCCGTATGAGAGTGGCTGAGGCCCTCTCATGTTGGTATAAGTCCATTCTGCATTCTGTATGCCATTTTCGCATCATTGCATTCTGTATGCCATTCTCTCGGTTTGCGTGCCCGTGGGCACGCACTTCGAGACATCTCATTTTAGCCTCATCACATATCATTTCCATGTCATTTTGAATTCTGTATGCATCGCCTCGGTTTGCGTGCCCGTGGGCACGCATTTCGAGGCATTCATTTTCATCGACGGCCTCTTATGTGAGTGTGGCTGAGGTCCACTCGTGTTAGTGTAAGTCCAACTTTGCATTGTGTTGTACCATTCCCCTGCTTAGGATCACCGCCTCAGTATGCGTGCCCGTCTGGCACGCACTCCGAGGCGTCTCATTTTCTATAACATTGTGCATGCTAGGATTGCATATTAGCTACATTTCATGCATATCATGCATATTGCATCGTGTTCAGGATAGGAGTTAGCCCGGGCACGGGAAACGAGACGCGTTCCGTACTCCGAGTGACGGAACGGGTCTCAATTCCCAAGTCACCGACACTCCGGATTACCCATGATGGAGTTAGGTTTTGTTGTAGCATTCATCTGCATTGCACCCAATATTGAGTTGTGCAATCCGATTCCTCGGCCATTATGCATCGATATGCGTGATTGGTGGCACGAGGATCAAGACATGCATATATTTGTGAAATACATTGCTATGCCCTTTTCCTGCTCTCTGTTGCAGCAAAATAAGGAATCAGTAACTTTTCGGAGTCTGGCCACGCATTTCGAGAAAAATTGCAAAAGAGGCTAAATGGGGCATCCTAGTGGATTTCTGCGCAAGGCAGCCCAACATACATCATTCATCAGAAGCGAGGCAGCCCCTGGCTTGCATGCCAGTTTTAAAGCTTTCTTAGTTTAAATTTGTTAATTTAATTAGGAATCTGTAATATTCTATTATTCGGACTGTATTATTTATTCGGACCCTCTGCGCGAGGGCATAACTGTAATAAGTGTGCGTGATGTGATGTATGTCTTCCAACCCCCATTTCTTTCTCCCTTTTATTTACCCGCTTACGATGGTTAGATATAGGGCATATTTCAATTAGCATACAGTATGACAGCATGTTTGCATCATTCATCTGTCTTGCACGCACCAGGCTCGGCGCATCATACAAACTGCATTTGTATTTCAATTCCAAATTAAGTACATGTTAGTCGTAGCATTTCATATGCCATTTTAGAATAGCCGAGCCTGCTATAGTCGCATCTTTGCATGTGTTGCATTAGACATTCCTGTATATCTAGGATCATGCATGATTTCTAATCAGCTTCTATTTTGGCTTGGAGTACTCGGTGAGTTCTATGCTTTAGCATCCTTGCATGCGTGTGAGTGTTGCCATGAATAGCATGCTTACCATGAGGCTATATGCTTATGTGATATAACTGTCTTGAATGCCTGTGGGTGGAGGTTGTGTTGCTTGGATTGGGACAAATCATTGACTGTTTGTTTTAAGCCCACTAGATAGTGGCAAAATCATGTTTTCTAAGCCCACCTGAGGGTGGCAAATCCGCGTCTTAGCCTACCTGCGGGTAGCACCATCAAACCATTTTCAAATAAACAAACATGAAATGTTTTGTTCCAATTCAGGCGACTCAGTCTATACTTGTTTGCTGCGAGCACCACATAGTAACCTAGGCTAATAACCGGAATAAGAGCATACCATATTTTCAAAATCAGATATCATGGTTAGTAGAGGCCGGTCTTCGACCGGGCGAGCGGGGGTGCTCACGAAGTGACCTTCCCCAATCGTACCCAAGTTCCCGAGCCGAGGCACTTTGGTGATGACGGACACGTGCCTTTGGCACCGAGTCAGGGTTTCCTAAATTTCCCATTAAAAAACATTTAGGTGGCGACTCTGTATCTGGCAAAGCAGTCCATGTTTGGCACTTCTTCAAAAAATCTGTTTTCAAACGATTTGCCGGATTGGACTCTTTGGTTCAAGATTAGAACCATGACATTTGAGTCCTCGAATTGTAGTGACCCCAATATGAACAGAACGGGACTTAACCCCCGGGGCCGTTCGGGGACGTCTACAGTATCCTAACAATTGTTAAATGCAAAGCAAAGCACTAACCAACAAACTCAAATTCAGAGAAAGTTTTGGATGTGTAATGAGTTCACATCAACCATCTTCTCATCCTTAAATTCCTCCCTAAAATATATTGAAAGCATTCCATCAATTAACCATAATAATAATAATAATAATAATAATGAAAAATAAATAAATAAAACTATATACATAAATGTTAATGGTGTAGACAAATGCATAGTAATTGAAGGGGACCACTAACACACTGGGTATAATAACAGTTGGCAGAGACCCAGCCTTTCAAAGCAAGGGTCATGGGCTTGAAGCTCTATTCATGGGGCTATGGCAGTGTAAAATGAACTGGTGCACGGAGCAATATGCTATACTATTCAATTCACTTAATTGATATTGTAACAAAATTCAGTGTGTCCCAGTGCAGTTCACCCACCAGTGCATCTTCAGCCCCCACAAGATTTTTGAATAATCACTAAGTTGTGTACTTTCTCAAAGTTAGTGATTTGTGTTGTCAGAAGCACATATCCCACTAAAGACTACAAATGAATCGAGCCAAGCCAGGTGCTTGGCTATTACACCAAGATTAGTTAAGGCAAAAAGGCATTCAAGCTTTGCATTGTGTCATGATCTAGAACCAAGTTTGACTCAAAGGCAACACTACACCTCATTACCAAACTCCGGATACTAATCTTAAAATGCAAGCTCCCATAGAGAGAGTGAAAATATTGTAACAACCCTCATTCTGACTTAACCATGCTTGCATACATACCTGTATTATCTTGTCTTATGATGTTGCAAATCTTGTTTATCTTGTTTAGTCTTGCTTTGTTTGAAGTGTTGCTTGCATGATTTTGTTGCTTGCTTGGCGTATAGCCGAGGTCATCTTGAGCTTAGTTCACCTTTGAACCTTTGTACTTAGAATTATTTTTGGAACCACTTGTTGACCTCCATCTTCACCCCGGGCATGTTTGCCGAGATGTCACTATCTGGCCGAGGTGTTCGGAACCAAGGCCGAAGAGTGTATCATCTAGGCCGAGATGTTTTGCACTTAGTGATCTTTGTTCTTGGGCAGGTATGGCTTAGATCGAGGTGTGGCACACCCAGGCCAAGGTGTAGCACAGCTTAGTCAAGTGTCGTCCTCCTAGCCGATGTTTTTGATACCCTGTTGCCGAGCTTTGACTTTAGCCGATATCATTACATGCCGATGTGTCTTGCCATTTAGCTTGTTATATACGCTTTGTCATAGATTTGTCTTATCAATAGTCACCTTTTGAGTTGAACCAACCCGGTAGTCCACGTGTCCGAGCTGTGTGTTAAGACAGCCGACAGACTAGAAACAAATCATTTTGTCTCAAATCTTTGTTTTAGAGAGAGAAGCTCTAGAGGAAGAAGAAGGAGCTTTTAGAGTGAGAGAGTAGAATTCCGAGCTTGATCTTCGAGGATCGAACCGTTAGATTTGAGTTTTGAGGTTAGATTCTTACTCTACTCTAGTTAATCTTATTGGCTGTCAAGCTACATTGCGTGATTGAATTCGTTTTGCACGCCATGCATTGATTTGAAGTTGGTTCTCGAAGAGAAAATGGTGTTCTTGAGTTTTTGATGAAAAAGCCTCGTTTTGATCCGAAAGTTTGGAACTAAAACCGTGTTTTTGTGTTTGTTCTTGCATGATTTCTTGTATGGGTACCCAGGTCCATGTTTTTTGAACTCTTAGCATGAAACCTCAGTTTTTGGAATAAACGAGTTATGATTTTAGCATGCATGTTCTTGATGTTCTGGATGATCTTGTTCTTTGCATCCTTCAAGGGGAAACCCAGGTTTTCCCAATTTCGTTTTGAATGTGGCCATCGGGACCACACCTCGGCAAGGAGGTGTGGGACCTCGGCAAAGGCCTGGTTGGTACCCAGTGTGTTTTCATGAGACGAAAAACAGTGTTTAAACCCCCAGCATGTTTTGCTTTGTTTTGACTTGGATCTGGTGAGAATGTCGGGATCATTGCATGCATGTAAAGCTTGTTTTGAGAATGTATTTGCCATGTGATTGTAGGACCTTGACCTTTGCTTTGAGCCTACACCCGAGAAGAACTATGTGAGTGGTATTTCTAATAAAGCTATGTTATACTGTTTTGATAAATCTTGCTTTGCCTTGTTTTGATGAAAGTATTTGTTAAGCATGAATGATTAGCTCTATTCCGATGTATCAAGTATAAGTTTTGTTTTGATGTCATCTTTGAAAAGTCCCTTGTGCTGGAGGACTCTAAACTTTCGCAGTACCAAGTATAAAAGGATACGGTCCTTTTCTTGGAAAGATATAGTGTTAAAGCAGGCTACGGGCCTAAGTAACACAAGACCATCGTGTTGAAAAGAGCTACGGGCTTAAGTAACACAAGTCCCTTGTGCTGGAGGACTATAAACTTTCGCAGTACCTTTGACTAATCGATTACAGATCGTACAGTCCTTGTCTTGCCACTGACGGTTTACCGCATGGACTTATTTGTTCGGAAAGCTGGATTTGTGTTTTGCCGATGCCAGTAAGCATCCCTTGAGACTTGTAAGATTTGACAGATGAATACGGTTCATCTCTTGATTTGATAAGGTTTTGATGTGTTTTGCTTTGAAAGAATCTCGGCTAATATTCGTATGGTTTTGGCATTTTTGTTTTGAAAAGACTTCGGCTATATTCATGCAAAACCTTTATTATTCGTACCATTCACTGAGTATCCAAGCTCACCCTCTCTATATATATGTAGGTGATGAGCAGGACGGCGGCGACGCCTAGATGTGTTTTGCACAGCTTGTTTGGATTCATGATTATGTCGGCCTTGTTTTGTATTTATGTCGGCAATGTTGTAATTACGTCGGCCAATCTTGAAAATCATGCTTCTTGACTAGTATTCATTGTTTTTGTACATGTCGGCTCGAGAAGCCTTTTGATCAAGATGTAACCTGTATTTTTGTTATTACAAACTGGTTGTAAAGCTATATCTTGTATGTCATTCCATTTGATATATGCACTGCTCTTATGGACCACTTGTATTCTGGCTTATTGCTTCCGCATTTGTGAGCCCCATATATATTATACTCTGATTGTGTGTGATCTTCGTAAGTTGGCCTTCGGTAATCTCGGATTACTGGCCATCACGGCACCATCCTATTAGGGGCGGTTTGGGGTCGTGACAAATATTTTGCAGAGCAACAACATGAAAGTAGTTTAAAAACCCAAGTACTTCATTTTGGGCCAGTATTGTGATTTATGGGTGGAAAACGCCAAACCCACCAATTTTTGTATTTTTAGCTAATAATGTTCATCTAGCAAATAATTAATCTACGTGTTCCTTAAGACTTGTTTATAACATAGGTCAGTTGTAAAAAGATTGGTTCGAATTGCAATGTCATTTACATATATGACCCAATACCTTCTTGTGGTTCCATTCCATTTATTAGATCAAGTATGGCTAATATTAAATGCTTTGAAATAGATGCAAGTCACACAACAATTAAAACCCCACTACACACTTGCCTTGATTCTCCTAAAACATAGAAGTCAAGTATGTGTTCCATCTAAGCTTTAGGCAATTGTAATGGCACTGATGACGGGTAGTAATTGTAGACGTCCCCGAACGTCTCAGGAGAGAATCCCGTTTCGTTCATTGGGGCTTACTACAGTTCGGGACTCAATGTCACGGTCTTGTGTCTAATCTCGCAGAGTGCAATGCAAGACCGATGAATTATCAAAGAGTCCAGATCCGGCAAATCGTTTTTGAAAAACAGATTTTTAGAAAGAAGTGCCAAACATGGACTGCTTTGCCATATACAGAGTCGCCACCTAAATATTTATTTTGGGGAGAATTTAGGAAACCCTGACTCGTTGCCTAAGGCCACATGTCCGTCATAACCAAAGTTGCCTCGGCTCGGGAACTTGGATACGATTAGGGAAGGTCACTTCGTGAGCACCCCCGCTCGCCCGATAAAAGATCAGCCTCTACTAACCATGATATCGAGTTTTGAAAACATTATGTGCTCTAACCCGGTTATTAGCCTAGAATTACTATGTGATGCGCGCAGCATACAAGTATAGACTGGATCGCCTGAGTTGGAACAAAACATTTCATGTTTGTTTTTTAAAGCGGTTTGCTACTCGCAAGTAGGCTAAAATGCAGATTTTGCCACCCTCAAGTGGGCTTAGAAAACATGGTGATTTGCCACTATCTAGTGGGCTTAAAACTCGCAATCAATGAATTGTTCTAATTCAAATAATCCAACCTTCACCCACAGACATTCAGGCAGTTATATCACATAAGCACTTAGCCTCATGGTAAGCATGCTATCATGGCAGTCACTTACACACATGCAAGGATCCTAAAGCATAAACACTTACCGAGTACTCCAAGCTAAAGAAAGAAGCTAATTAGAAATCATGCATGAATTCTAACTATGCTGGAATGCCTAATGTAACACATGCAAAAATGCAACTAAGATAGGCTCGGCTATTCTAAAATGGCATATGAAATGCAACAATTGATACACGTATTCAACTCGGAATTGAAATACAATGCAGTTAGTATGATGCGCCGAGCCCGGTGCATGCAAGACAGATGAATGGATGTAAACATGCGAGCATAAGTATGCTAACTGAAACGTGCCCTAAAACTAACCATCATAAGCTGGTAAATAAAAGGAAGAAAGACGTGGGGTTGGAAGACATGCATCACACACACGCACACTTATTACAATATTGCCCTCTCGCAGAGGGTCCGAATAAATAATACAGACCGAATAAATAATTAACTACTCTAGCTAATTAAATATTACAAAACCCTAATTAATTAACAAATTAACTAAGAAACGAAATGAACTAGTATGCAGATCTATGGACCGCCTCAACTTTGTTCCGAATGATGAAAGATGCATGCATGCTCGAGTTGCCTTGTCGGGAAATTCCTTGCGATGCCCCGATTTGCCTCTATTTGCAATTGATCCCGGAATATTGTACAAAGCTCTAGAAGGCTGCTGGTTTCTGGTTTGCTGCAACAGAGAGCAAGAAAGGGGCATGGCAAAGAATTTTCAACACATGTGCGCACGACCACTCTCCCCGTTATTGCATAAGCTCTAGGGAGTGTAGTCTTCGATCCTCGTGCCACCAATTACGCATCCCGATGCATGATGGCCGAGGAGTCAAATTGCATGACTCAATGTGAAATGAATGCACAAATGGACACCTAAAGCCAACAACTCTATCATGGATAGTCAAGAGTGTCGGCGACCGGGAATTGAAGCACGTTTCGTCACTTTGAGTACGAAACGTCCCTCGTTTCCCGTGTTTGGACTAAACCTTACTCCAAACACTATGCAACAAATAGAATGGCATGGCATGCAAACACAATGTGACAACTAGCATGCAATCCTAAACGAAATGCAACTAAGACACGCAAATATGGAAGGAGTG